>CATIWJ010395762.1:0-13723 GCA_949640765.1 Croton laevigatus
AAAAAAAAAAAAAAGTAGATTATGCTTAAATACTTTGACAATTTGTTATAATTAATGATTCTATATTCCTAAGAACCAATAAATAAAATGTGAACTTGACTTTATATAAATTCCTCTATTATTCTAAAATTTTTTTAAGATATTCTTTTATATGTTGCAATTTCTAAAATTATTGTATTTATTTTTGCACTTTATGTACTAAAGTAAATTTTCTAAATTATTTCCTTTATATATATATATGGATTTGAAAATTGGATTTATAAAAAAAAAATTAGAATTTGTAAATTGAATATAATGAACACAAAAACCCAATTGTTGATTAGCTTAAAATTTTTTAAAAACTTGGAATTAAAATTATCTATTGTTGAAGTTGCTTATATTATATTTTTTTTAAACATCGTTGGACTACTATTTTAAGGAATGTTATCTAAAAATAATGGAATTGAGCGTCTAGTCTACCAGTTAAGTGATATATTTGTGGATTAAATTCTTCGATGACGATATAATAATAATAATAATAGTAATAATAATAATCTTATGTTTAGAGATGCTTACTCCAATGGCCAAATTGAGAGAAGCTAAGGCAGTACTACTAGCAATTCTAAGCCTGTAAGTCTTGTTTGGATGCACTTTGAGAATATATGGTGCGTATTGTTCACCTCCTTTTATCTTGCACGGATTTGCTTGCTTTTTGCTATATTGCGCTGCTAATGAACAATTGTATTGTCCTCTTCCATTGATTAGCAAAGTCTGAAAATTTAGCAAATTAATATATTTAGTTTCCAAATAAAAGTGCAGAATTATTCACTAAAATAAGTAATTAATTATATAATTCTAAATTAAACACGTGATTTTTCATTTTTTTCAAAATTATGGACTAGGTTATGATAATGATGTACCAACTACTACTACTAGCTAGCCAAAAAAACATTATATCACGTCTAATTTAAGGAAATAGTAAATACTATAATTAATTATTATTTTATACTAATTTTTAGGAAAATAGAAAAGATAGAGTAGAGGCAAGAGCATAGTAATGACCTGCGGTTCGCCAATCCAACGCATGGGATTGGAAGAGAGGCCAACTTCTTGATGATGAACACTTTGGTGCCACCAATCACTTAAGAGTAAGTCAAATTCACCATCATAATGAAATGGTTCTTTCTCTCCTTCTGCCACATCAACTATCATAGTTCCATAAAGCCCGGCTGATCTTTGCATTCCATAGTGTCCATGGTAAAAGTATGTTCCAGGCTGCCCCATATTAAAACCTCATTCTTTAGCATATTTATATTTATGTATACATAAAGCATATATGGAAAAAAGTTTATCTGGTTGGACTTGGTTGGTTGGTCATCTTACATCCGACATAAATCGTACAAATTGATAAGTCGGAAATTGGATTTTGTTGGCCGCATAAAAACATTGTAACGAGCATGAGGAATCATAATTATTTTACGATTTATAATAAATTAGACTAATTTTTAAATTTCTTTTAGAAAACTGATATCGACCTATACTGTTTTATCGTTTTTATCCACGAAAAAACATATCATATGATCTTCTGTCTCATTTATTATTATTTCATTAATATTTTATTTGTTAGGTTTGATGAACATGAATCCAATTGAGGAATGTTCTTAAAAAGTATTAATTAAGTAAAGAAGATGGAAAAACCACTTTCTAGTAAAATTATTTCAAATAAAGATCCAGCTATCATTTGAACTTTTTTAGACAACTACCAACTAAAACATATATATAATAAAATTAATCAAGTTGTTTAATCACTTTTTTTTTTTAAAAAATATTGTTCTATTTGCTTATATTATAAGTTTTCTTTTTTGTAACAATATATAAATTAATTAAATTTGGATTAGAAAAAAAAAACAACCCGATGTACAAAAGTATCCAGTATTTACGCAGAGTTCGGAGAGAGGCCGCAGTACACCCAAATGTATAATATAAAGCAACCTTACCCATCCATAACTTTTAAGTCATGCGGCGATAACTTTACCATTACGCTATCATCGTTTTATCAATAAATGATTTATTGTTTTATTTTTCAATCCCAAGTTAAAAGATTTCTGTTTTCAGGTACTGAGAAAATCGAGCTGTTAAAGAAGATTCTTTCTAAAAATATTTGTGTGGTAAAAAGAAGAGAAAAGTTTTACAGTTTTACCCTATCAACAGTGAATCTGTAAGGGAAAGTTTCACCAGGGTTAATAACACACTGTGAAATTGCAGCTGTCCCATCTGCCCAAGGTGTTCCAAGCTGTAAAAAGTAAAAGAAATCAATTATTATAAACCTACACAGAAAGAATTCAATCCTATGGTATAATATAGAAATTGTAACGTATGGTATCAATAAGTTTATGAGTCTTATTTGAGCTGACAATTGACGAATTTGACATACAAAAACGACACGTGAAAACGAATCTTGAGTCCTATTCAACACCAAACAAAGTACAAACGATTATTTCAAGCATCTGAACGCATGCTTATGAATTTCGAACGGGTCATTGAATCATATTTTCTTTGAAATAGGAAGTAAATCCAAACCAATTCAAAATGGAAATTAAGATTTTGTAATTAATCTTTTTGTTTAGTGTAAAAAAAAAATTGATATTATTTACAAATAAGTATTTTAAAAAAATTTTAGTTCACCAATAACCCATATTTAAACATTATAATGAAAAAAAAAAAAAAAAGATAACCAGCTATCACATGTAGCATGATTCTCCATTAGAGCCTTGCACACAATAGAAAAATTAATAAAAAATCATAAAATAGTGATTTTTTTTATGAAATGGCCTCACATTAGTGGGGTATCATTGTAAAATAAGAATTGTTGGTACCAAACTATATATATATATATATATATATATATATATATATATATTATTAGTATTGTGAATATTAAATAGATATGAGTTATTATTTTTTAGCGTAAGATGAAAATTATATATATATATATAAAATAATAAAAGTCTCAATTAATAAAAAACCGCAGATAGTATATATTTTTAGATATGAAAATGAGTTCAAAAAATAAATTTTCATATTTATTTAAAAGAAATGGTTACATTTTTCTTTCGAAATTAAATATTTTGACTTTTTAAAGTTCAATTTTTAGAAAAAAATATTCTAGTCATTATATACCGTCAAATAGATATCAAAAAATACCTTATTATATTTAAAAAATCAAAATTTAAATTCAGTATTATTAAAAATTTAATAAAAAAATTAGTGTTCAATAAAAAATATCCAAATATGCCAAAAAAAAAATAATATAATTCAATTATTAGGATTTTAATTTCTAGTCACTTTCATTAATTAAATTCAGTTAAAACTACAAAATATTAATTCATTAAAATTCTCTAAAACGTAATTTTCATGTAAAACATATATGAATATTTAATTAAAAATATTTTTAAAATAAAATATAAGAAAAAATGTTAAAAAAAAAAAAATCAAACCTGTCTAATTCCATGCCAATGAATAACAACACCTTCTGTATGTAACTTATTAGTAAGCTCAACATGAATGATTTCGCCGGCTTTTGCCCGTATCGTCGGCCCCGGAAACTGGCCGTTAATACCCATAACCACATTTTCTTCACCGTCCGGTGACCAAAACATGTATTCCACTTCCCATTTGTAAAACTTCCCGTTAATTTTTTGAGTTTTAGTACTGTTATTATTATTATTAGTTGCAAATGTTGTTTCCGTTACACAGAACAAGAAAAGAAAAAATAAAAATGGGCCAACCGGTCTCCGAGTAGCCATTTTTGGTGGTGGAGAGAAGCTAGAATGGGCAAGACGAGCAGAAAGTTAAAAATGTAGTGAGGATGATAATATTGCTTGATCAACAATACACGCATACATATATATAAGGACGAGCTCATAGTAGCTCTTCCCTATATAGTAATGGAAGTCGATCTGGACATGCATTATAATTTATGAGGGTCCACTTAATAATATATTTTTTTTTAATTTTAAGTTTATATGGTTCTAAGAAATTAGGTTTAAAAAAATAAAAAAATGAAATAATATGTATTATTTAAAAATTAAATTGAATAATTTTTTGGCGCTTCTACGTCTCGCAACGAGACTATGAAACCCATTTGATTTTGATTTTTTTTTTAATTTTTTTTAACTTGCGCGTAGATTGTCTATACTGAATTTCGATATCAATTTCAATACGTTATAATTCACAGAAATTGATTCTGTATTATAAATTTAATATGACTGTAAATTCAATGGTATCAATTATTTTATATTTAATATAAAATACGGAAGCAACTCTGCAAACTGTGAGCTACTAAAATTGAGCTCGGGACTCAGTATAGATAATCTGCCGTGTGGATAAAAAAAATAAAAAAGAAATCAAAATCATGGATTGAATAATTACTGGCAAATATATTTGCCGACAATGTTTATGATAATTTCATATATTTAGTAGATACATGAGTAAATGATTTAGAAAATAAAATTATTCAAATTATTTTGTATATAATTTAAATATTTGTTTTTAAAAAATACAACATCCTAAAAATGATAGAAAGTGTCTTATCAGTTATTTGTTGATTCATTTTAGCCTCAGAAAAATTTTAATTATTTTATTAGTTATTTGATTCGTAAAGAAAAATAAATTTTAATTGCATTTTTGAACATAATATTTTATGTACCCTAATGCAATTGAATTCTATTGTTATATTTATTTTGTTATAAAAAAAATCATACAATATAAGCACGATTAATTGTGGGTGAAAGCCAGCAAAGGTGGTAAGATATTTGTTCTTGAGTTCTAACGGACTGAATTTGAATCTCCTTATTCACATCTGAATCCGTATGTTCATATCTATGTTAAAAAAATAAATAATAATAAGCATGATTAATTATAATAAATTAGGACTTACCAAAATATTACCTAAAAATCCAAATTAGCATTTGAGTACCATAGTCTAAGTGTTCAATGCATAAAATTAACCACTATAATTTAAAATCCAATGGTATTGTACCATATTGAATTCCATTGGCATGTGTTATAATTAAGTCCCACACGTGTTTATTTTAGTTTTAAGCTCGTTTTCTATCACATATACAGTTCTTTCTCATTAACACACTTCCAATTTATATATATTTTTATCCGGAAATTATGAGATGCTTTCAAGTATATAACCTTATGAAAAAGGAGTAATTCTTTTAGTGAATTACAAAACAGGGCAACCTCCCCTTTCAAACAAATACCAAATTAACGATAAATTGCGGTTATAGAAATCAATTAGGTTAATCGATTATTTATTAATCTTCAAACAATTAATTGTCTAGTATACCATTGATCTTATTCAATTTGATATGTTCACTTTTAAGCCCAATATTTCTTTTAGGTGCAAATAATAATGGATATTTTTTAATTCATACACAATATCTTTGAAATGAAGTAACGATTATATATATATATATATTTTTTTTTTTTTTTTTCAATTTCGAGACCTGCATGAGAAATCAATTCCAGTGAATCGCAGTTCGTAGAATTTGACTTTATATTATAAATTAAACATAAAATAATTGAAACTGTTAAATTTGCAGTCATATGAAATTTATAATACATAGTCGAATTTTTTTAAACTATGACCCACTAAAATTGATTTCGAGACTAAGTACAGATAATTTATCGTGCAAGTTGAAATAAAATTAAAAAAAAAAAACAAAAACAGGCATGTCTGGAAGGTATCCATCGAGACATATATATATATATATATATATATATATATATATATATATATAATGTGAAAACGCGTAAGAATCAGTATAAAAGTTGAGATGCCCTTTGCAACCACAAGCCACCACCTAGCCAAAGAACCATGCTTTAATTTGAGGTATATATAATTAATTGCAATACATTAATAAATAAATAAATATTTGGAACAAAATATATAAATATCAATCATAATAAGTAGTATACTTATATTATACTATCATGATTTCGTCCCATCTGCCAAAAAAAAAATTTTGATGTTGTCACCTAAAATACCATCATTACTTTGAACATCGTCTTTTATTGAGTTGTCTTCGTTACTTTTCACACATGTTCGAGTAGTCTATTTGTTCTCAATGTCCTTAATTTAAAAAATAATATTAGAGGGTCTAAAATACAAAAATATTAGAATTTATCACTCAAAAGTGAAAAAAGAAAGAAAGATATATTTAGAAGTATTTATGGTCCGTAAAATATTAGAACTTGTTAGAGATGAATGAAGGGATTGTATTATTGAAACAAATTAAAAAATGATAGTGGAGACAATTTACGATAAAACGTTGATTCATCACCATGTGATAGATATTCGAAAATTGTATCATCGATATTCGAAAATTAATTTCTAGTTTTTGTAATCTATATTGTGTTTTTATTCTGAAAATCTGTAATTTCCTTGCACATAAGCTGACAAGAGCATCTTTAAAAGTGAATTTTTCTTATAATATTTATGAACAGACTGCCCTTTTACAGAGCCTTATGTAATCACACTTTCATAAAATGATATTATTTATGTTAAAAAAAAGAAAGAATGGATATGTTTTATTTTCCAAGTAAGATTTGAATAAAAACCGGAAGTCTAACCAATTGAGCTACCTAAAATATATTAGAATGGTAATAAAAAATTAATACTACCTCCGTTCTAAATTAAATAAAACTTTAGGACAAATTGCCGTTCTTAAATAAGTGAAATTTTTGGTATTTTTTTTGTTAAATTAGGACGAATTTTGCCCTGTCTTGTAGCGGAGAGGTGGGGGTGGGGGAATAATTTTTTAATAGGCTGTCTTGTCAGACATGTGTAGCCAAAGAATATGAGAGAGGAAGAGAGGACTTCCTGACATGTGCAGGCGTTATCATAAGAGAGAGGAAGACAGGAAAGCGCATGGAAAAAGGAATGTGGTGAATATGGGTGCATTTTGTGAAATATTTAGCCAATATCTCCAAAATATGGGTGCCACTAATATGTTGATGATTCCCGCCTCCCACAACTATTTACCCTCTGAGACACGCGCCATCTTTTTGCAGAAATCGCGCAAAACCACTACAGCAACTGTTTTTCATACTGCATCTTCTCTCTCATCCTTTTTTGGGGCATTTTGGAAAGAAAACAATGAGAATAAATAGTAAAAGTTTCAATAACTTTAGAAGGGAAGTAGTATATCTTTTAGTTTGGCCAATATATGCTCGGAGACGGTCCATGTTTTTTCTTTGCATTAATATAATTTAATACATGTATTGGAAAAAAAAATTCTAAATATATTTAATTAAAATTATAAATTTTCTAAATAACCACTTAATGTCCAATTAGTCTGCAATAATTATTTAATTTATAATATTAAACATAAACATTAAATAAGGAATTCCAAAAGTTACAAATAATGATTAATATATCGCGGGTGTGGTAGAACGATCTTCGAGCTCAAGGACGGACCAAAATCCAAATCAATGATGAGAGGAAAAAGTTTAGAAAAATATTCAATTTTTATTCCTAATGTTAGGTAAAATTATTCATGGCCAAATACACATTTTGCTCTTTGTGCTTTGGCCGAAAATTCTTTGACTCTCTATAATTTGTGAGTGACCTATTCGCTCCCCCGATCTTCCCTGATATTTTAAAAATCGATACATTTTGCTTCTTGAATTTGGCGCATGGATTACAATCGCACATGGGTGCATGAATAATGCCATGTGTATTAAAAAATGCTGACGTCACAAGGAATATAAATCATTTTGCCTCCTAAATTTTGGATAAAAATTATTTTGCTAACTTTGGGAGACACCACTTTGATTCTAAACTTTGTAAAATGATATTTCAGTCCTTTGTTAGATAATAATAATAATGATGATAATAATAATAATGTTATTGTTATCAATTTAAAAAAAAAATAGAAAATTTTATCATTTTCTTCACGCCTAGAAATGACACTGGGGTGAATTTTTTTGGGTACCAACACCATTTTTACTCGAGTGGTTAGTGGAAAATGAATAATGTGGCGTGACAAACAGTTATTTTCAACTACTGTCTACGGGATGAGACGGGGAGGATAATTAGGCTTGGGTACCAGCAAAAACCCGTTGCATATATATGTACACACACAAGCATACACAGTGCAACCACAGGATCATAGATAGGAGGGGCTATATTAAGTGGAGGTCTTATAATTATTTATAATGTTTTTAAAAATACAAAACATAAAAGAAAATTTGAAAAAATAAAAGTTGGAGAATATATATATATATATATATATATATATATATATATATATATATATATATATCACAGGGCAAAATGGTTTCCACTTTTTGCCCTTTTTTTTACCACGTCAACGCGTGTGTATTACATACACAACGAAACTACCTAGCCAAGTGTGATGAAGGAGCAAAACCTATCGATTTTTTAAAATTCAAGGAGCAAATAGGTCTCTCGCAAATTATAAAGAGCCAAAAGGATTTACATTGAAAATGTAGGGAGCAAAATATGTATTTGGCCAATTATTCATTATAATCATGATCAAAATTCTTCAAATAATATTAATTTTTAATAATAAAATGTCTGAATTTTTTTTTCTTAAAAAAATTACTCCTAATAAATAGCTTTCCAATAATTATACACTTGATATTTTAATATTACAAGATTTAGTGGGAAAAAAATATTTTTTTACATGTAACTAAATAGAATTTAGAGAAACTAAAAATTTTGGGAGGGGCACACAAGCCCGTGAAGCTACTAGGTCCGTCCCCGCTCGAGCGATAATTTTTGATACACTGTAACACGAAATAAATAATATATGAGTACTTCTGATTTAATAAAAATTATTGTAAATGAATTTTTGGGAAAAAATTTGTTAATGTTGTGTAATTGTCATAAAATGCTATTTTGATATTTAAATTTTATTTAAAGTATATGTTAAAATAAACTAAAAAATAACATTCTATTATGAAAACTCTATTATCTTCTTGAGAATTATGAAGGGTTAATGAAAGTCCGGAAAAATGCTTAGCGTTGACAAATGTCTGACACATGACTTATATAGGCAATGAAGTCTTGAAAATACTGTGTCCAATACGATTTATTAGGCTCCTTAAATTTTAAAGTCCATGAGGCTCTTAGATTCTCAAGGTCCAGCAGTTTGACTTGGTAAGGGGGTCGATGTCAGTTAGGTGACTTCTACCTTTGCCCAAATAATAGCAACATCTCCCCTGGACTAAGTAAAAGCAACCTTACTCTGAGTCCAAGAGAGAGCGACCTCTTTTCAGACTGAGTGTGAGACGACTATACCCTTTGAGGGTCCCAATAATATAGGAGGCTTACAGTTAATTTCATCCATAGTTTTTGAACTTTAAACCTTATAACGATATGGTCCTTAAACTTCAATTTATAATTATATTGCCATTGAACTTTCACTGGTCATCATTTTGACCGGAATTCAAAAATCCGGCCGGCCAAGGGTGATATGACATCCAAGTAGCATTTAAATACTACTTAGTTTTTTGAAGAATTTCTATTAGGTGCTAAAGATTTTAACAAATTTACTATTAGGTCCTCCTATTTTCAAATATATATTTATTATATCTAATAAAATAAAAATAAAAGGTTTATTTTTTATTTAAATAAAATTATATTTTTTTTCATATATTCTATGCATAAATTGAAAATATTAATAAAATAATTCTTTTAAAACATGGCATTTTCTTTCTTTACTTTCTTTTTTCCTCCAACCTTTTTTTTATTATTATTTTTCTTTCTCTCTTATTTTTGTCAGCGTATTTAGAGAACCAATTAGGTGAACGATTATATCATAACAAATATAAATATTTATTTCTCAATAAATTAAAATAAAATTTTTAGAGAGCCAATTTAATAAAATATAAATTACATCCCTTGTATTTTAATCTTTTTCATGAAATCATCCCTTCTTAAATTAGTGTCAAATATTTTATTTTGATTTATTAATAAATAAATATTTGGCTTTTCGGCAAAAAGCTCTTTGAGAGAATAAAGGAAAAGCAACCAAAAAGAAAAAGAAAATTAAGACCTTGTTTGTGATAGTGTTGTGTTTTTAGTTTTTTACTTTCTAATAAACCAAAAAACCACTTTTAATTTTGGATATTTTTTAAATCATTTTTCCAACACTTTTTATTTATAATTCTTTGAAAATTTGGGGTACTATTATTTTCAGAGCATATTTTTTATTAATGTCAGAGTAATTACTCTTTTACAAACTTACATATTCTGGTAATAACAAAATTTGCTTTGAAAATAATACTCTCCAAAATGTATTATTGTTCTAAAATTTGTTACATTTATGCAATGATCAATTATTTATTTATCCATTAATATTATTAATGTAGATGGAAAAAATTAAAGAAAATTTTTTATTAAAAATAATAAATAAAAAAGTTAGATATGTATATATGTATGTTATGCGGAGATAATATATTTTGAAAACATAAACAAAAATTACAAACCCACATTTAGGAAGTTTTAAAAAAGTCGGTTTTTGTTTTAAAATCACTTACCACAAAATTTGAAAGAAAAAAAAAAAATTAAAACAAACATGTTTCTGTTTAAAAAAGGTTGGAGGGAAAAAAAAGACATCGAAAAAAGAAAATACGATTTTTTTAAAACTATTTTATTTAAATTTATTTATATTTTCAGGTTATTCACATAATAGGTGAAATAATATAATATATATTTAAATAAAAAGAATAAACTTTTTATTTTGTTTAATTAGATGTAATAACTATATATTTGAAAATAGGAGGACTTTAGAATAGGTTTGTTAACATCTTATGGATTTAAAATAAATTGTTCCAAAAATTAATTAGTATTTAATTAGAAATTGAATTAATTAGAGTAGAAAAATGAACTCTATGGACTTGAAAAGTGAGATACAGATTCAAACTGAGTTTGAAGGTAAAAAAGTTGAAATTAGAAAATGAAAGATATAAAAATCAAATTCAATAACAACAAAAATTACAAGAATTATTTTTTTGGGATCGTGTAGACAATGTCAAGACACAGCTTTTTTTTCTTTTACTTTTCAAATAACTGCAGTGCAGGACAAATTTCTAAATTGAAGAAGAGTAGTGTGCCGTAGTCTCTAACTATTTGTTTGTGCATTTTATCAGTTATATATATATATATATATATATATAACTTGTATGAGTTAAACACGCTACAATTTAAATTTTCATTTTTTCTTTTAAAATTGAGGGTGGGCTCAAGCATGACAATACACAAGTCCGCCACGGATCACAAAAGCCTTCAACTCTTTTTCATTATAAATTTTAAAATGTAAAAGTTAATTTATGGTGATAAAAACGTTTATTATTTGAAAAAAAAAAAAAGTCTTAGGAATAGTGTGAAAAGCAAAAAAAAATAGGTGAACAACTCACAACTATAAAATAATTATTTTCCCACCACTTTTTGAATTTTATGGAAAACTTTTTGAGTTAAATTCAATATTCTTATACTTTATAATATTTCTTTAAATTCCTTTGTTATATGCCAGGTCACGAACCCTCGATTTAGATATCTATCGTATATGTTTAAATTTGAACCAAACCAATTTTAAATGGTTCACTTGATGGTTGAACCACAGGCACATCGGCACTTCAAGAAATTGTTGAACTTGAATCAAAACAGAATTACGATGATTTAGTTAGTTTATGACGGTTCAATTACAGTTCAAAATTGATGGTTATTTGAACTCCACGGTGGCTAGCGATACGTTTTTTGGAGCCATGTAAAAAAAGAAAAAGCCACGTTCCACGCCAAAGCCATAATTTTCAAGAATCTTATCTAGTGTTTGTTTTTTATGTAATTATTGTTTTTGTATTACAATACAATTTTCAAAACGTGACATCTTTCAAATAAATAAATCAGCTGCTAGCTACCTGGTAGGACTCTCGATGTCTACTTCCATAATGAGTTTTTGTGATGATTTGACGATTTCATTGTCAGAAATGGCCACGAAATATGGTATAATGACATTAAGTTGAGGCTCTCATTATTTAAATCAAATAAATCAATCAGAGTAATCTGAATGAGAAGTATCAAATTTTTAAATGAATTTTGGAGTGACTGATGATTATATATATATATAATTTTTTTATTTATGTAAACGGATTTTAGTTTTACCAATTATATTATTCAATATGATACAATTAACGTAAAGATATTTGTTGCGAGACAAATTATTCAATCCATGATTTTAGTTTTTTTTTATTCGCACGGTAGATTATTTATACTAAGTATCAAGATTAATTTCAGTGACTCACAGTTTGCAGAATTTAGCTATGTATTATAACTTAAATATAAAATTATTAATACCGTTAAATTTGCAATTATATGAAATTTATAATACATAGTTAATTTATGTGAATTGCAACCCACTAAAATTAATCTCGGGACTTAAAATAAATAATTTATCGCACGAGCTGAAAAAAAAAAGAAATCAAAATCAAATGGGTCTCGTTGCTAGACAGCTGCTAGACATGTAGAAGCGCCCTAAAATTAATTTGATGCTCAATTTTTTCAATAAAAATATCAGCCACAATTAACAGGAACGATCTAAATGAAACGTATCAGATTTCATAATAAATTTTGGTTTAATTCAAATATTATATTTATCTAAATATACTTAAAAAGTTCGAATTCGGCTCATACTCGATTTGATAAATAATTTTAAAGTTAGATTTGATTCAATAAATCAAAGAACATTGTTCTAAGAAGATATTTGTTAATAGTTGTTTATTAATTGACTCGTGTAAATCAAAGGTTGCTCTGACTCAAAAACTATTTGTTTTAATAAAAAAAAAAATTAGTTTTGATGGCTTTTTAAGCTCATCATTTCAAAAGCATGCTTCAAAGAAAACTTAACAAGACTATTTACACAAGCAAATGTACTAAATCCAAGCTTAACTTATTTTATTTACTGGGCTTGGTAGCCTGAATCCATGAGCTTTCAAGTAAGCTTAATTACAAAGCTTAGAGGAGCTTTTATTTAAGTTTAACTAGACTAATTCTCAAATAGTTTAGACTAAACTGGAGTTTTGGATAGTTTTCTAATAGCTTTGATTTAACACCTTGTCATAATCAAATGGCAAAGCACTGTTGATGAATTTATATAAAAAAATCAATATTTATTTGGAAAAATTGATATGCTGGCACTGTCACTGCTTATTTTCTAATTGTTTACTAGAAACATTAATAATCTAACGATCTTTTTTTTTTTTTTAAACAGAGATCTTGGATATATATTAGCAAATTAAACAATTACAGAGTAAAAGTGTCACAGCCCAATATTGTATTTTTACGGTCTGTAAAAAAATATTAAGTTGACGTTTATAATAAATTCAGTTAAGTATGAATTTTCGTCTATTAATATTAGTCCGTAAATTTTATCAAAGACGAGTAGGAGATAGAATAAACTAATGTAATCACGTATTAAACCAATAAACCATTAGTAAAAATAAAATAAACTATTAAACAATAGTATACTAAATATAAACCCAAGTAAATGAAATTCAAATTAAGTGTAATTGAGATTAAATTAAATGTAAATTCATCAACTATTTACAGAATAATGGGTGGATAGATTAGAATAGGAATTGGTTGAAAATTTAATTAAGTGGAAAACCAAACCATGTGAATTTGTGGAAAAATGAGAAAACAAACAAA
>CATIWJ010395787.1:0-14549 GCA_949640765.1 Croton laevigatus
TTCCTCTGTTCTTTCTTTCTTTTTTTTTTTGCTCTTAATTAATTTTTGTCCGATTTGTGATCTCAGATCACAATTTCAAACCTCATTTATTTTTTTCACTTTACCCTAATTCTTATCTTAATTTTTAATTATATTTTATTATTATTTTTTTTAATTTACATACATATATATTTTAACTAAATTATATACATATATATATTAAGTTATTATTATTATTATTATTATCGAAAATAACATTTACTCTAGTCCGTACGACACCCCTCAATCCAGTTTTCGAGTATTACAGATATCAATTTAGGTCTCAGTCTGCGACCTCCTGAAATTTAAACCTGATTCCAACGTATATAGATGCAATTAAAAAAAAGAGAAATTTATAATTAACTCTTTATGTTTTACCTAAAACTACATTTTCCTCCCTTGCGGTTTTTAAAATGGACAAAAATAAAGTAGGGATGTTTTTGTCCATTTCAAAAACCGCAGGAAGAAAAATATAGTTTTTGATAAAATATAGAGAGGTAATTATAAATTTTCCTTAAAAAACAAAGTGGGAGGTGCTCCTCCCTAGTCACTTCCGATGTCACAACTATACATAAGAGTGAATCTGTGTCACATGAGATACGAGGAGTCCTAGTTCGACCTTGATATCTTTCTACACAAAGAAATCTAACGTGATATTGCAATATTTTTTATTGGTTTATGAATCCTATAAAGTGTGAAGATGGATGTGGATAAATATTTATGAGTACAAATCCAATTTAAAATTTCACAACCCACCGTTAAATATCGATATTGTCAAGATGACCTTCTAAAGATAGAAAGTAAGTTAAACAATATAAAAGTACAGAAAAGCTTGACATAATTGGAGAGTTTTTTTAAAAAAATAATGAAAAAAATCAATCTATTTTTCTTATATGGCATGTGAATTAGAGCAATTCGGAAATGCTTTAACATATTTCAACTCTAGATGGATTTTTTAGACCAAATATTTCAATAATACCCTGGCTGAACAATACCATTTTTTATATATATAAAACATCTAAACAATCCCCCCGAAAAAAAAAACCTCAAGAATAATCGATTCAAAGTAAGAAAATGCCAAATACTTGAGTTTGGTCTTCCTATTATGTGAATTTGTCGTTCATATTAAAATTAAAATTGAAGTACTCATCTCACTTTTCATTTTCTAAAAATATAAGGAGGAGGAGAATTAGAGGAAGATAAAAAATTATAGCTTTTTGTTTTTATTCTTTTATCTAACGCTGCCAGACTATATGATTGCATTCGACAATAATGTTTACAAAAACTCAACAATAATTCATTAAAAACTCAACTGTATTCGTTATGTTGCATAAGATAACCTTAAACTATTTAAAATACATTTCATAATAGACTGACTAATTTAAATTTTAAAATTCAACTTTCAATGAGAGCAGTTAAAGTTATTCAAAGAACTAAACTATTTACATAATTACATGACAAACACATCTTTATCTTGTATCGGACGTGGCGTTACAACCGACAACCGTACAAATCAAAAGTATCTACAAACAATGCCAGTCAAAGCATAACTGAACTCTCTTTTTACACAAAAATCTCAAATTAAAGTTTATTCACCATGATCATCGAGTAGCTTGCAAATAATTATGACGAAAATGACCTATGAATTGGGTACAAAAAGAAAAAGACCTAATATCAATCCTTTTTCTTAACCCTCCATCTTTACCTACGCTACAAAAAAGACAAGTATTTGACCATTTCTTCCATTCACCAAAGTAAAATGGCAAAAATTTAGTATATCACTGTTAATGAAGGGATCGAACAGAAGCTAAAAGCCAGAAGAAAGGTAACATAGCAGAGCAATTATTTAGGAGCACGCAAATTCCTGCACCATAATTAGATCCAGAAACTACTTTTTCTAAAAATAAAACAGCCAACTTTAAGATACTAGTTGAAAAACAGGTAAGAAATCCAGTTATGGTATAATTAAACATACAAAAACATTGTAAAACTCATATCCCATAATTAGTCAACTCCCCCCCTCGAGCACAAATTCGGCTTCCATGTCTCCGTTGATTATGGGGCTTGGATCCCCGGAAAATTGTTCCAAACAGCTTGTCTTTAGTTTATTCCCTGCGAGCAGCATGCAACTGCCAAGAATGTTTTATCAGCTGGACTAAAATTCTCGTCCTTTGTATGGCATCTCCTGTATCGACACAAACATAAACAATTATTTTTCCACGCTCTCTTAATCCACATGAAGATTACATTGTAGTACTATTTGGTGCTTGGATATTAATAAAAAAAAAAAATCTAACCAAAGATTCTTATTGATTGACAAAGTAAGATTTTTTTTGTCATTGCTGAATAGTATTTGATGAATAATTGACGTAACAATAAATCACTCAAATATATATATATATATATATATAATCACAATTTTCTTCAAATTATCAGAATCACTTACAGGTTGGTAGCTTGGCATGTACAAGACTTGCCTGGGGTGGTGGCCAAGGAGCATCTGCTGCCCATACTGCAGTTAATAAAATGCAAAGCCAGCATAGCAGAATTAGCTGACATGATCAAGAGAAATACAATAATTCTAAAACAAAAAGTTTCATGATGCTGGTACCTGAGGTCCACCTGGATGAAAATATGCCTGTTGTGTTTGCATAGATGCTGCCTGTGGATTAAAAATATGGCCAGTAAATGAGGGTCCAATCTGCATAACCAAACAAAGTTGGCCCAAAGTTCAGTCTAAGGCACGGAAATTTTTATTGCACCACTTACAAAATTGCCTTCGAGAACTATTTATATACAATACACGAATGAATGTCCAAGCATAAGATGTTGACTACAAACTATATAACCTGATAAGAATTATGTGGGGCAATATTCTTAGCAATATGCCATACCCACATGCTTAATTCCAACAGACACAATCAAAAGAGATACATTACTACAGAATTATCACCTTGATCAAAGTAAAGAGGAAATTGCAAGAGATTCCCAGTACCACAACTACCAACGTCTATTTTCAGATGAATATTATTAAGAAGGGGAACAAACAAGTAATAAAGCTAGATCTTAGTACTTACCCCAATTCCCATAGGCATGCCGTGCATATGTTGTAGACCAGGTACGTTAGGTTGAAAATAGAAGGAACCATCTGATGCTGGGGATGGAGGCCTAACAGGTGTTTGAGAAGGGGTGAAACTCTTGGCATTGGGATTGAGTTTGAATTCCTGCAACCACATTTTAAAAGAGCAGAGAGAAAAAAAAATTGAAAACCATATGCATTAGCATTCTATGATAAAGATGTCAAAAACATCAGATATCATATTTTAGAAATAGCCATTGTTGTGTGGCCTTCATTTATAACTGTATTATAACTTCTGCCTTGGATTTATAATCATTTTATAATATAGCATAAAGGGAAATATAAACCACGAACCAATCACACCTTAGCATTAGGATTCAGTGTTGACTTCTCTGAAGATAATGACCCCATTGATGAACTTGGTGTTAAACCAGGACCATTGGGAACTGAGGCAGTACCCACACAATCTGAATTTGATGATGTAGAGCTTCCAGGTCGTCCACGAGAATTTACTGGTTGAACTTCTCCAGCTACTTTAACAGAGGCAGCCCCTTCTGGCAGTTCAGCAGAAGAACTTGCCTTTTCATTACTGTTCAAAGAAGAATTGGATGGGGGAGCATAGGAAGGTGCATTGGGAGATAACCCTCCTTTATCAATGCTATCTTTCATGAGTGATGATTGAGATTCTGGAAGAAAAAAATTACATAAAATTAGATGATAAGTATTGCTTTACCATGCACTATGGCTAGCAACAATGCATCACCCCACTTCCATACAAAGTTTCAAGTCCAAAGGCAGCAAGGTAGGGAAAAAAAGGCATAATTTCAACAACTGATATATTTTCCAACTTTAACTGATGGTAGATTAGTTAACTCACCACCTTGTGTCAGCAATTGAGCATCACCAGCCTGCTGTAATTGAAGAAAACATGAATTGAAAATTATTGGAATGAAAAAAAAAAAAGAATGATTATGGAGGCGCCTACAAGTTTCCTCCAAAAAATGTCCAAAAACATGTGTCAACTTACAGTTTGTTCTTCCACAGACTCCTTAGAACTGTCCTTTGCTCCAAATTCATCATGAAGGTTCTCCTTGACCCTATAATTTCCAAATGAAAAATTTAAGAATTCCACCAAACAAAAATAAATTCAATTTCATAGAATAATAGGCAGCTGATCCTATAACCATCCACAAAATTATAAGCCAGTAATCAGCAGCAATATCAAATCACCTGCTTTCTCTCTCTGGAGTAGATAAATTTTTAGAGGGAAGTTCAGATGCCAGCTGTCTAGCTTGCTCGTGGAGACCCGAGTGATAAAAATCTGTGCTAGCAGATGATTGAGAACACTGTGCCTCATCCTGTGTGCCAAAAAAACATAAAATTATAAGGGGTGTACCATAATAACCAATAGTCGTTTAAACAAGAACAAAAAGAGCACTCTGAGAAAAACTTATATATTATCTTATCGAGGAGCCACAATAATAAGAAGGGACAATTAAACTTGTCAGAAATTTAGTAATATCTATCATCAACCAAATAAGTACCTGTAGACAGTAATAAAAAAAACATTTCATAAAGTTCTCATATAATACAGCCAAAAGAATGCAAATGGGGTAAGTTCTTTTCTTGGTGTGGCAAAATGTGCTCAGTTACCAAATAATTGACTTCATTTGCAAATGATGGCCATTGGGGCCTTCCATATCCCAGTACTTTCACCTGCACTTCTGTTTGCCTTGAAAAGGCAGGCAACAATAGTTATTCATTTTGTCAACTTAAAAATGTACAGAACTCCATGTGCATGCTCCAAATAAGTTACATCCCTCAGACAACTTATAACTATACAAGTTTTAAGGGGGAAAGATACATGGCAATTTTGACTTGAAATTATAGAGCAAGTAAAAGGGACGGACCATAATTATCATGAAGCTAACAAAAAGCAAGATAATCACACACAAACTACAAATTATTACAGCTAAATACCAATATTAGAGTTCAGCTAAAAAGAGGCTAAGAAGGTCCTACCAAGGAAGAGCTCGACAAAACTTGAGCTCTGCCATCACTTTTCCCCTGGACCAAATCCCTTGACTTTGTAGAGAGAGAAGCAGGTGTATCTCCAAAGGTTTCACTATTGCGAGAATCCAACAGAATATCTTCATTTTCCTCGTACCCACTATCTTCAGTCCTCGTTCCTCTATATACAGATGAGAATCTGGTCTCTTCATCAATGTCAAGACTTTCATGAAGGTGCACGCCTCTTTCCTGTTTAAAAAAAAAAGACAGGCATTGTAAAACTCCAAGAGAATGGTAACCAAAGAAGAAATCAAATGATGGGAAGAGCCTACCTCTGCCAAATGAAGATCTTGCGTATCCTCACCCTCAATTTCTCTCGCTATTCTCATGGCTTCCTTTTCCAACTCTCTCGTCTGAGGACCCTTCTCAAGCTTTGTGGTATAAAGTTCCTCATCAAAGGTGCTTTTTACTCCAAATAACATTTCATTTGTCTCAAATTGATCCCAGCCCCAACTTTGTAAAAAAAAAGAAAATACATATATATAACTATACCATATCAGTAAAATATCACAATAAATAAAAACAGTATACATATATATTGCAGTTAGTTATAATAGATTTAGAAGGGGGAGAGTAATGCCTAACTGTTAACAGCTCCATTGAAATTAGACCATTACAGATATAGGTTTTTTTTTTTTTTTTTTTTGGCATCTTAATCACCATTTCCTTCTACATCCTCACATTCAAACCATACATGTAGAGGAGGATGCGCTCAATTTTTACGCATAAGATTTGTTATCATATAGCATTAACACATGTACAGCTTTGACAGCTTAAGCACATTAGGCATTTAAGTAGCAGAGATAATCTTTAAAAAATGCGCATAATGGTAGTCATTCTTCGAGGATCAAATTTCAACAATGTCTCATAAATAGACACCAAATATTCTAGTATGAGTCTGGCAACAATAAATAAGGGAACGAAAGCTATAGCAAAATAAAAGAAAATGAAAATGACTCGCAAGTTGCAGATAGCAATGACAAAATTCTTCAGTTCAGATCCAGTCAAGCAAATAAGCAGTCAAAACAACAGACTGGAGACCAATAGAAAGAGATATAGAATATAAGAATAACTACCTATTCCAAGGACCATCAAATATATTCTCAAGTTCAGGGCACTGCGGATCATCTTCATCAGGAACCCAACGTCCCAGTTCCCTCTCATATTCACCATGACGAGATTGAGATATAAGGGAGTCTATCATAATATCCTGCGGCTTCTCATTTTGGAGGTCATGGTTCATTCCATCCATGGTTACAGACACATCCTAGCACCATTAAATTAAACAGCTTGGTTAAATCACTGAAAATTAGAATGTCAAACAAAAATATTTGCACCGACTCACAACTAAATGTGCGCATACATTGAATTAACTAAATAACTACATGATATGTTCTTTCCACACTTTCCGCCAAAAAAGATTCATCAATCAAATCCACCAATGAAACCAAATACCTTAAATAGCTGCAAAATATAAAATGAGAAAAGAAAAAGACCCTGAAGTACCTTTGCTATCACTTGTACAACATCCTTGCCTTGTATAATTAAAGTCTTTAAAGGAGCCTTGCTAAGGGTTTCTGCCTTCTGCCCTCTAAAAGAAGCATCCTTTATCAAGCGAGCCATTTTCAGAATAATTGCTGAAGAGGACAAGTGAATGAACTTTGAGAAGAGAGCTGACTAACAGAAATATACTAAATCCAATTACAGGGATACAAAAGAGTTTTATGCGATAAATAAAACAAATCCACATACCAAATTCCTTCTCAACATTTGTTGTGTAACATGTCCCAGAATATATGGATCCACTTTTCAGGTGGACTTCCACAGGATGCCCAATAAGGCATGTTGATAAATATACTAGCCGATCTCGAGGACTCGCATAAGTTCCAACTTTCTCACCAACCACAGCACCTATATCAACTGTCAGAAAGGAAAAAATAAACTAGAATTTGTGAAAAGTAATAAAAGAAGCCCACCTGAATTACTAGATTTAGTCGTATTTGATTTTCCAGTTTGCAGTTTATTGTCCAATCTTGCCCCTGGTTCCCTTTCAGTTCTTCTACGACCAAATCCATTGGAATAAGATTTGGGCTGCATAGCCTGTTGCAAACTCATCTTGATAACAGCAGTTCTAACCTAAAGGAATAAGCCAGAAATCAGTTCACAGGATAATACAAGATCCCATTAGACAGGCTACTTGGGAGTATGAAAATTTAGAGACAAGTACAATAATATATGGATTTTGAAGGAAAAAGGTATTAAAATGAGGAGAACAGTGGAAGTTAAGAGATCTAAGATGCTACATCTTATGCTGGATGGAGTACGATATGTGAGCATATCCAACTGGCTTTTCATAAGACAATAAACTTATTAAAATGGGGTTTCTACACAATGCATATAGGAGCCTACTAGATATGATTGATAAAAGGCCACCAAAGTTGCAGGTAGAAAAAAAAAAAAGGAATATCCGCTAAAGATTCAGCAAAAGTTGGTTTGTCAGCCTAACAATTTAACGGATCAAAAAGAATAGGATGAACGAATACCTTGCAACATTCATCTTTTATTTGAAACCCAAGTGACTATTTACAGGGCTGATATACAGCAAAATAAGGAAAAATGATAGATAACTAAATAATTTTGCGGTGAACATACAAACTTACATGCATTTATATCATCAGAAAAAGAAGTGCTGACGAACACAAACGGAAAGAAAAAGAAATTGTATGATATCAACTTACTACTGGCGGTTACTGGTTTACAATAAATGCAGCCAGACTCCATTACTTAGAATGGATCAAAATATACAACAGGAGCAAAATTCAAAAATATGAAGGGGGAAAAAAATCTTACAAACACTTAGATAAACGCAGCAAGACATAAGTCTATGGCAGACTTGCAGTACAAGTACATAAATACCTCAATAGCTCAAACCATCAACTGAGTTAACAAGAAGTAGCTTCACCTACAACCAACACAAGGGGTAAATTAACAGCAGACAAAAAAAAAAAGGCATCTCCATAGCCGAATAAAAAAATCATACCCTTTGCACCATAAAATACTCACAGATGATATAGAATTCAAACTAATTAACACAGACAAAAATGCACAAGAAAAACTATTAACAAACAATACCAAAATCAACATGCATTAGGGGAAAAAACTACACACAATGTAATTTAATTTCATAGATTAACAAGCTACAAATTTAAAAAAAAAATAATCTAAACAAAACCCAAATAAGAATTTAAAAATTGACCATACACCGCCCCAATCAAATGTCATATTTTCCACAAGGAATACTACTAAAATTCAAAAAAAAAAAAAAAATACCAAAATGAGCAAGCGAATCAAAATAAAATTGAATACTATTAAGAAAAGTCGAGAACAAGGATCATTACCTTAAATACGCTAAATTATTGTACAATATGCTACAAACAGCTCCGAACGAGAGCGATTGAGCTCGGCGAGTTAGGGTTAGGTGTTCGTTTTAGGGCTAGATCACAACACCAATAAGAAGACGCGAGTATATGGAAGGTATATATATCATATATATAGGTTTGTACAGAGAGATACAAGTCGATATGATCGAGATAAAATGAGGAAAGGGAAGAAGGAATGGGAAGGAAGGAAGGAAGAGAGGTTTTGGCGATTTTTTGGAGAATAAATTGTGAAAATTAGAAGGCGATGAATTGAAAAGACCACGAATTGGAAGAAGAGGAGTAATAATGATTGTGTGTGGACGAGTCTACGATAAAGAATTTGCCAGCTAGGACCGTTTTTAACCGCTCTTTTTTTTAACTTTCCTTTTCTGTTGAAGTTGAAGTACAACCTAACACGATTAATTATTTTATGTACATAAAAAGGTAATGAATTAAACTACTATTTATTTTATCTTGCTTTATTTAATTTGATGAAAGAAAATGTGAAATAATAAAATGTAGAAAAAAATTTTATAATTTGATTTATGTTCTTTTCATTTGTTTGCATGGTGGAAAAAATAAAACTATTTTCTTCTCACTATAATTATAATTATATCTTTTTTATTTTAGTAAAGCTTTATTTTTTTAAAGAAGAACTAAAAAATTAAATGAAATTTTTTTTTATTGTTATCATTTTAAAATATTATATTTTTAAAATTAAATATAAATCACACATAATCAAAATAATCAGAATAATATTAAAAAATATATAAAATAATCACGATGCATTATACTAATCTCATATAATAAATAAAAGATACAATAATACATTATTAAAACGCTTTGTTTGAGGATGATATTCAGATCTTGCGGTAAAAAATTAATCTTTCAAATTAAAATAGACTATAAATTTTTCATTATTATTTCATTTTCACACTTTTTGCAAATTTAGAATTATAAACCTATACAGGAAAATTAAGAGGAAACAATTTATTGTTGAGATTTATCACCATTCAATGTTGCTTACAACACTATTATAAGGTGATACTTTTGATTGCTATACTACCATTAAAAAAAACTATAATATAAATGGTAAAGATATTCTCCTTATCAACCATAATTAATACTTAATCCCACAAATAAATTATTATTTTCAAAGTTTTTATTCATACAAATTCAAAGTACTTAGTGGTGTGATATTTGATTGAATGATTCAAATTTTTAGTAGTTTTTATAAATTGTTTGATATATAAAATCTAAATTACATTGATGTTTAAATATTACATAAAACGTTGTTTAGCTTTAGGGTTACGATTATTAAATAAAAAATTATGCAAAAAATAATTGTCAAGCAAATGGTTATAACGTATAAATTTTGAGTCTTCACCCATGTGAGTTTGTTTTTTGTTGACGTAACACGGTTTTAATTTGTAAGTTTTAGTTGTTACCTCTATGCGTTTTTTTTATCTGTTGATGCGTCACATTTGAATGCATGTATTTTTAATTGTCACTTTCGCAAGTTTGTTTTTGTTGACGTAACACGGTTTTAATTGTAAATTTTAATTATTACCTCTATGCGTTTTTTTTTACGTTAATACGTCACATTTGAATGCATACATTTTTAATTGTGACTTTCGCACGGTTATTAATGTAAGTTTTGACTGCCAAATATGCATGTTAACTGCTTTGTAATGCATGTACAAGTGGACGGTGAGCGCAAAACAAGTTCTATGCAATTACCCACTACACATAAGTGTTGAGTAATTCATGTAACCACTACCATATTTCTTGATATACTGTCTTCATTTATGATTAATATAATCGTAAATACATTTTAAGATTTTGTTTAATGACACTAATAATGTAATCATACCAAATGTTATCTAAGTTTATTGGTGCAATGAAGCATGGATTATTTGTTTCATCATTTGTAAGTTACATTTTAACTTGTTGATCTACAATATGTAATTAGTTATTTTGTATAGCAGATAATAGTAGTTTTATACCCATCATAAACCACATTTAAAAATTGTTTTTCCAATCAATTAATCCAAAAAATATTTTCCTCAATTCCAAACTTCAATGTAAAATATTTTCGTTAAAAAATACAAAAATATTATTTTTTAGTTGGTTTATAGTAAGGGTAAGTATGACTCGAGACGAGACGAGATTTTATTATTTCCAGTGTCATACTAAGTTTTTTTGACATAAAAAATTATAATATCATCATGTTTCAATAATTAAGTTGTTATGTCTCATCCCACACCAATTTTCAGACAAAATAGTATGAGATTTCAGATCAAAGGATTGAACAAAATAAATCAAATCAAAAATTAATCATGATTTTTGAAAATTATATTTTCAAAATAAATGTTGAAAAATATACTGAATAAACCGAATCATACAATTCAAAGTAAATAAATAATATTCGTGAATAAATAAACATGTAATTTTTTTTAAAAATATATATTTCATTAATAAATTGGCCAGCTCAACAAAGTATTATATCATAGTTGTTGAATCGAAAATCAAATTGAGTATCGAAATGTTAAATTTTTTAATCGGAAATCAAATTGTATCATAAAGATTCTCATTAAACTTAAAATTTATTTTGAAGATCTAACTAAATCTTGAAACAATGTAAGAAACAAGCTAAATAGTATTAATACATTATATTTTGAGATTTTGTACCTTAGTATTAAAAATATTACTAAAAAATTATAAACACGATTATGCATGACTCTTTAAAATAGATAAAAAAAATACAAATATGATGAAAATTTTCAATAAACCCTTAAATTAAATAAAAAATAAGGAAGAAATTACCAAATTTGAAGTATTAAAAAAAATTGTACTGAGTTTTTGAAATATTATTTTTTTTTATATATTTCTCAATTTTTCCTTTTCTTTATATTTATTCCCTATGAAGTTTTAGAATCATTAATGAACCAGACTGAATCGTATAAATTCGGTTCCTATTCAACCGAATTTTATAGATTCAATGTAAAAAATAATTCACTATATAAATTCGTATTGATAGAAGTGAAGTTTGTATCGAATCTTAAATTATAAGATTCTAACAACTATGATTATACCCAAAATTACCATATTTTTCCATACATCAGTGGGAAATTTTGTTTGCATATCTAGGTATAGACAATTTGAAACTACTTAATTTTGGAAATATATATTGAAACTACAAAGTTTTGGGCGATATATATACATGTGTGTGTGAAAATGTATGTGGGTTTTGGAGATATATATACAAATTTCAATATGTATGTATGTTTTTAGAGAAAATGGACAAAATTTCATGATAACGTGGTTTGGTATTTATCACAGCCCATACCGAAATTACTTTAAGTACAAAATTTGAGAGGAAACTATTAAATTTAAATCAGGTTTCTATCGAGATAACTTTCAGAATGGGTTAGAGTTTTTGCAATACTATCTAAATTTTTAATTTAATAGAGGGATATAAAATGCGCGTCACACAATAGGGGTGACCCTCCCATGATAAACAAACGCCGGATAAAAATTTGAATTCGTGAGTCATAACCAACAAATTATAACACAACATACTAATCAATGAGCTAGGCCATCAACCACGCACACTATCTCTAATTAGTAGATTCATATTTGTGCTTATTGTCTAAACTTAAACATATAAACATTATTAAATTATGCCTTAGAAAAATAAGGGACTTGAGTCATTCATTTTTATTTTTATAGTTATGGAGGGCTCCTATTTTAATAAGTTGCCAATTTTATTTAAGAAAAACATAATAAAAACTCCTCCATGTACAAAAAAAAAAAAAATACAATGATTTTTTTTTTTTTTATGTAGTTACAAGTGGGAGGGATAGGGAAAAGGAAGAGGGGCGTATGACAATTTGAATCTGAGTGCTTTGGGACCAGGTAATACTCTTTCTATGAATAATTTAGTTTTTGGTGTGCTTTCACATGTTGGGGAATCAGGAAACATGTTAATTAATTTCAAGAGAAAAAAAAAAGTCAAACAAATAAAATAGGTTCTGATTCCCATAATAGGCAATATTCCCAACGTTTTTCATTAAAACCAGCAATTTCAATCACCCAAAGTGGGAATAATGTGAGATTCACAAGCAACTTATTATTTGGAAACTTGTAATTTATTCCATTGCTTTCTTATTTAAGACCTTAAACATACTTATCACACTAATCACAGAACAAGATATGTTTGGTTAAAGATGATGCTTTATTTTTTTACGCACGCTACTCAAAATATGGGAAGTTATTGAATGTTATTTCCCGTAAATAGGCTCGGTTCAAACCAATCAAAGCAAGTACAAAAGTGTCCATGAACTTCAACTACCTTGAACCGGACCGAAACCATCCAAGCAATTGCAAATGATCGTGAGCTATTTAATACTCGAACTGTGCATTAGATGACTTTCTTAAAGATTTAAAAAATTTTAGTAGTACATCCAATATAGTAAAAAACATTCCGTTTATCAACCTTTAAAATAAAAAAGGTTGGATTTTGAACGATAAAGAGAGTTCCAACATATATGCGTAAGGTACATAGTTTTCATATTTCTAAAGTTCCTTGTACAAAAATTACAAAATATAGCAAGATCAATATCAAATCATCATAATCTAATAATAAAAGCAACATAGCTTTACATCAATGGAAATATGAACCTGCTATACTAAAGCCACCTCTGCCTCTCTCTTCTTCATTGCATCAAACCAGAACGATTAAATGACTTGTTTCAGAATTATACAATTTTCAGGACGAGCACAAGCCATAAGAAGGCAGTTTTTGATTGAATCACTCATATCCTTGCTTCCACAAACCTGTGAAGAGAAGACATCATCAAGTTGCAATTTTTATTTTTTTCCAAATAGAGTTTAATACTGCTAAAATAACATAGGTGAATCGAAAATGCAGATTTAAGTTTGCGCTACCTTGAAATTACAGTTGTAAGTTGATCTTCTCAGACCACTTGAAGATATCTGAATACACCTGATCGCCTCCCAATTCTTCTCCCTTCGCACCAGCTGCTACCCTCATTATATCTTCTATCAAAGCAAAATTACCCATTATATCGACATGGGCACCACTTTGGGTGCCCCGTCCCTCAAGCAAATTGGCTGGAGGAGAATGATCATATTCCCTGATATATGTTCGACTTCCTGAAGGATTGAATCTAGTTTTCCCACGCCAACCTTTAGCACACATGAAGCCTGAACTTAAAACAGGAACAGTTTCATCCCCATCAACGGTATAGACTCCACCACTCAAACAGCTGTCCTCATTTTCTCCATCGGCTGATGTATCAATCTGGAATGGTATGTAGCATTCTGCAGAAGGCGCTAACTTGTACACATAAGCTCTTTCAGTCGGTATGCCAACACCGTACATGGAAAAAATTTCCATTTCTGGGGCGTTAGGTAACCTGTAAGCTAAGTATGTCAGATAAAGTTCTGTCAATATGAAGACCAATCATAGATTAGCATGAATTAGTAGCTCAACAAGTAATCCAAAAGCAAAAGGGGAGAGGAAGAAAGAGATCATCATGTAAGAGGGATATGAATGCCGATAACAGTTAATGTAAGATAAAAGGTTCAATATGTGATGATTATGATATTAAGAGAAACAAAGAATATTTCACTGTATTAAACTACAGAAAATTGGAGGTGGACATCAATTATTTTGACGGGCTAGTAGTAGCATAATTTATAATAAAACTACTATGCAACAAAAAAGATTAAAAAGCTTTCTTTCTCTAGTTCAGTTTTTCCCATGGTTAAATTTAATAACGTAACAACTTCCTTCAGTGAGAGGTTACCAATCTCCGGAGCGAACCAGATGAGCTTTTATGGAAGCAGCGGGTATATGTTTTTCTAGCACTCGAACGAGAAGCAGCTCAATTTCTTCTTGATTCCATCACACATAACTTAAATGTGACTCATCAAGC
>CATIWJ010395944.1:0-26239 GCA_949640765.1 Croton laevigatus
TATTTTTATAAATTGCAAATTGGTGATGATGGAGTTTTTTGAACTTTGTTGCTTTTTGTTCTTATTTATTTAGTATATATGGTTGAATTCTGGATATCTACCAATTAAATCAGTGGCAATTTTTTTTTTCATTTTATTATATATTTTTTTGAGCGTTTGGTTTCAATGCCCCACCAAACTAAAAATCATGGATCCGCCTCTGTTCTTCTCCTCCTATGCATGCAACTCTTAGATATTGGATTATGAATGACCGTAGAGACAATTAGTATACCGGCATGCTTTCAATTTAATAGAGTAAACAAATATTATTTACTCCTTTTATTTCCAGCATCTTGAATATTTGATTACATGCAATTCATTTTATTTTTCTTATTTCTTTTGATTTTAGATTATTGTTGGTGTATCTCAGTGGCGTGGTGAACCTAGAATATTTTGTTGTTTGTGGGGTCAATACTATAAAAGTGTAATTTTATTTTGAAAATTTTGAGGGGTCAAATATATAAAATTAACACAAAAATAAACTGTCAAATGACACTACTTACTACCAAGTGGGTCCGTCAATGGTGCATCTCTCATTCATTCTTGCATGCCATTGATTTTGTTTGATTTCTTAATTTTGATCATTTCTTTTGATTTCGATTATTGATTATTTCGAATTTTCTAATTCATCGACATTATTGCATAAAAGGTCGTGTAGATAGGCCTAACTTCAAGGTAAATCGAGTTCTGTTAATAAACATTTTTGGTTTCTTTTGTTTAGCAGTGTTTTTATAATAAAACTATCTGAATTGGTAGAATGTTTCTTATTAGGTGTGCTTACAAAATTGGTAGTATGTAGAAAATATGATTGGCATCACTCTTCACTATTGAACATTGGAAAAAACATGCAACTCCAACATCCTTCTTTGCTTCTATACCCGTTGTACAACAATGTAATTTGGGAATAAGCATAGCAATTCAGTGCCAGTACGAAGAAAGGTTTTTGAAGTAATTCTTTGCTTTCCTTATTATTTGAAAATTTTAATAAAATGGCAATTCTGTCATGCACACAATTATCTTTTTAAGTTCATTCGAGTCAGAAGTAAGAAAAATGCTTTTTCTCGGTTGCTCTTCTTTGTACACACAGATTTTCTTTTGAATTTCAAGTAAATTTTATTTCTGAATTTTAATGTATGCACCTGCTTATACCTGTTGGAGGTTGATTGTTAAATTGCATTCGGTGTCATTAAAAATAAAATGCTTGATGGCTATGGAGATGATATATCTAAAGAGTGATAGAACATTAAAATTATCCAATGCAATGTTACATTCTGTCACTTTAGCAAAATCAGGAAAAGTACGGTGGGAAGATTTTAATGCTTTAGAAGGTTTGATTGATCTATCGCCAGCTACTGTCTTCAAGCAGGTAAATAGAAACAAAAGCCATTTTGCAGACACTTTTCCAAAGTCAGGGGCTGCTTGCTTAGAGGATTTCCTTGCTTGGATTTAACCTGGACATATTTTCTTAGCTCAAGTGCTGCGATTTTTATTTGTTCATGGTAATTGCTATTTTATTTTATTGTAATATGAGGTTCTCAAGGTTTTTAAATTATTTTAGCTAAGTTTTTCCTGGATTGGGAATGATTAAAAAATAAAAAGAAAACACTTTGGCTGTTGAAAAATAGAATATGTTACATTCTATCAACTCATATTGTTATTTCTAATGGCAATTCTCTGTCTCTCTAAAGTGTTTTAGAGTTGAGTAAAATTAATCAAATATTTTTACCTTCGATGGGTCTTTAAAAACGTACTTTTCAGTTGTGAAATTCTAGTAATGGTGTATTGTTGTATGGTCTAATTCATCATTACTTTTTATCTTATCTTTTACCTTAGATACCCTTACCAGCATTCGTTTTCTTTTAGTTAAATGGCGGCTTTGGAGCATGTTGTCTCCAATTAGATTGGAGAGAACTCTATAAAGGTACCCAATGGATCAATGGTATTTTGTTAAATTTGTACTTGATAAATTTCAGGTTTTATTTGGACCAAAAAGAATATAGAATATTTACAATATCAGTCACTTTGTTTATTATAGTAATGCAATGTTTTTCAATCATGTAGAGTGATTATTTTGAGGAAGATTGCATCAGTCAACTGCCTGATGAAATGATTGCTTTAATTTTATCACATTTGACGTTTAGAGACATGGTTAAAACAAGAGTATTGGGTGGAAAATGGAGGCATCTACAGTTATCACATCAGTATTCATCAAGGTCCAAGCTCAACTTTGATTGTGCGTGTGTTGGTCTGCCTAGGCCTTGTGCATGTGAAAAATATGTTCCTGCATTTGTGCAAGCTGTGAATGAGTTCTTAAACCAGTATAAAGGGCAGTACATCAGTTCTTTTGTGGTGGTTTTTTGCCTTAGTAGGAAGTTTTCTTCTGATATCGATCGATGGATCACTTACGCAGTGAAGCTGGGTGTTGGGGAGTTGAAAATTCGTTTGAATTGCTTTGTCGCCGCATTAGACAATCGACACCAGTTCTACTCCTTTTCTTTGCGGCATTTGTCTGAAGCATAAGAGCTAAAGTGTCTGGAATTAAAAACAACCAGATTTTGACGGGCAATTTCATTCCTTGAAGGTCCTTAAATTAACTGATATCACACTAGATCAGAGTATACTGCTATATATTTTGTCAAGGTTTTGTAGTCTGGAAGAGCTGACCATGGACTGCTGCGAGTGTCCTACTGTTTTGAGTTTCTATGCCCCATTCCTGCTGTTGGCTCTATATTTTTGTTTTGGATTGGAGGAGATCGACCTCTCCGCTCAAGTCTCACTTCTCTCAATGTTGCGAATCAGTTTACGAATTTCAACATTTTGTTCTCTAGCACACCCAATCCAAAAAATTTATATTTTAGTAACATTTATGAAACTAAATTTTCATGTTGTTTATTGTTGCGGTGTGCCCACTTCAAGTAAAACCCACGTAAGACCCACAAGTTGAAAACACAAATAAGTTGAAAAGAAAAGTAAAAAATAATGGGACCCGCAAGTGGTTTTCTTTTTTGACAAATTGCTTTGACATTTTAAAAAGCTGTATCAAGTTAGAAGACAGGCTGGTTATGCGGTTCAGTTCTCCTATAAATAGGAAATGAATCAATTAGCGTAAACATGTCCACATATGAGAATTAATATGTGAAGAGAGTGATTTTTTAGAGAGTTTTAGGAAAGGGTGTTCTAGAAAATAGTGAAGAAATAATTTTAGGGTGTTTTTTGGGAAACACTTTGAGTGCTACTATTTTTGTATTAATCTCTTTGTAAGTCTACTATTTTTAATAGTAGAAAAATTATTCGGAATTTGTGCCGTGGATGTAGCCCTAAACAGTTAAGGTGAACCACGTAAATCTTGTGTATCGTAATTTTTATTCCGCTAATTTATTTATTTTCTTAATCTTATCGCGGGACCTAACATTTATTCAATATGATTGAGTATGGTGCTCGGCAACTTCAATCTCTATCAGCTACGTACAGTGATAGAATAAGGGTGCGCCAATCCTTCATATTTCGTGGTTATATTTTTCTTTTGGTATGTTCATGTCCTATTTTGATTATATGTATTTTTATTTGTTTTCTGTTTCTCCTTTATGGGGCCTTCCAGGTGAAAGCTATACCCAGTAGAATCGCAACATTTGAAGCACATGGAGTTGCTTCTACGTGTAGACAATGATCCTGATGACATTTGGAAGATAATCCTTCATAGTTGCCTGTAGTGAGATATTAACCCTTGACGGTGATTCTGTTTCTCCTTCATAGTTGCCTGCCCTTTACTTGAGATATTTACCTTGACGGTGATTCTCTTGGACCATTTTAATTTAGTTAGTGGCTTTTTTTTTACACTATGCAACAAGCTTTTTCAAATTCAAGTTTACGATGCGTTTTTTTTATATAAATAATAATTTATATTTCAGATAGGTGCGATTAATTACATTAATCAAATGAGTTATGTATGTCCATCAATTTGTGTGGCTTCTTTAGGAAGGGCTTCTTTGCACAGTTTTACTTTTTACAGATATCACCATGTAAGCTTTATTTAGGAAAGGCAAGCTATATAGAAAGAAGAACAATGAGAGAAATCCCGGAATGTCGTCTTTCTCATTTGAAAGAGGTAGGCCACCGGAACTCAACTTGAGTTGGCATTATATTTGTTCAGAAATGGTGTTGCACTTGAGCGGATGTTTATTACCCTTGTCGACGATATTTTATTTTTGAAAATGGAGAACTTCTTTAAGACAAATATCCGCTTGAGCCTTGTACTGACAATATGCGTCGAAGGATTGTTGAACACTACAAGGAAAGGCAGCTTCTAAAAGTGCACAACATGACCGTTAGTTCTAAATTTGCTTTTTCTATTCTGAGGGACCCTTGGAGTGAAGTTTATTTTTATTTATGATTTCCTTAATTTATACTTTGCAGTTTAAAGGTGTAAATTTTTTTATGGTTTATTTTTTAATCTTTTACTTTTTCAAATTCTGAAATTAAAGGCAAAGCCGAGACAAGAAGACGAAGAGAGTGATGAGACGGCAGAGACCTGGAAGAGAGATTGGTCCAGACTCCATACAGTTTGATGTGTAATTGCTTTAGGAATTGTGTGTGTTTTATAACAGGAATATGAACTGATTGTTTCGTTTGAGTTTTAGGTTTTTGATTTAGTTTTTTTTTTTTTAATTTCTGAAATTCAATAATTCTTGTTTTGCTTTTTGGATGGGAGATACGGAGAGGAGCAGTTGATTTTGTGCCGACGTCAGAGGCAAAAGGTTGAGGTGTACAACCAAGTCCTTTGCCCAATTTGGAAGAAGCTAGGCTTCTTTGTTGAATAAAATCAAGATAATTATCTTTATATCTCGCTTTTCCGTTATAATTAATATACCTTATATTGAAGTGGAATTATTAGTAGCTAGCAGTAGTTGACCTTTTATGCCTTCTAGAAGAAGATAGTGGAGTTTCTGTTCCTGTAGCTGTAAGAATTACTAACTACTAATCTTAAAATCAGGAATCCTGACGAATGCAAATTTATCCCTCGAGAAAAAGAACTTAAGGTTCATGGGTCAGTTGCTGATAATTTGAATTTCAGCTCACATGTCAAATATATATCGGATCAATTTTTCAATCTAAAGAACAAATTCAGTAGAAGTGAAAGCAATTAGAGCTTCACTCAATATCTGGGCCCTGTCCAGTGCTCTTCTTAACCATAAAGCTCCAACTAGCCTACTGGTCGTATTACCGCCACGACAAAAGAAATGTGAAAACATTTCCCACCATTTTCTTTGCTGAACTGGATGTGCCTTTTGGCTCACTTTTTACCAACACTAGTGACAGATAAGCAGAGGAAAGAACTCCAAAAGGCATAAATTCTATCTTCCAAAAATTTCCATGAGTAATTTATGCACAGAGGAGAATTTATTCGTATACAAGAAAATTAGAACATGTTCGCCAAACCATACCTCTTTATTCTCCAGCTAATTCCACACTAAAATTTTGCAGTATCAGAATCACACTACAGTAGAAGAATTCAATTACAGCAAAATTTCCTATACCTTTGCTTTTTTATATAAGCTAAATGATAATAGAACATGAATACAAGTTCATGCTCTTAATGGAGTCCCTGAGAAAATCCCTGAAAGCTAACCAATCCTGCCATAAGCAAACAGAAAATCTCCAACAAGAAGAAAACCAAGCTCTCTTGAATGACCAGAGAGAGGAAATTACTGTCAAAATCGACACTGAAACTGCTTCCAAATCTAGCAGTAAATTTCCATCTTCATCAAAGAAACTCGCTTATTCCTTCGAAGACGTGTTAAATGAAACTGTTAGGCAGAAATTCAAAGACTTGCCAAACCAAGAGAGCCCTCATTTTTCTTCAAATCTGTCGTTACAGAGAAATTCATGGAGGTCTGTAGTAAACAAGACCAAGTCAAGACTAATAGACCCACCTGAGGAAAAATATCAAAGATGTGCTAGTGAAGAATTCGAGGAAAATAGAGATCCTGACAAAGAAGAAGAAGAAGACGATGGGACTGAAGATATTCCTGAAGAATACGAGATATTGACTTTCAGCGCATTGACATTGCTTCAACTGGTAATTCTTGTTTCAGTGTCAGTAGCGTTAATCTGTAGCCTGTCAATTCCTGTAATAAAGAAGCAAAAATTATGGGATCTTCCATTATGGAAATGGGAGATTATGGTTTTGGCACTAATTTCCGGGCGATTAGTGTCAGGTTGGGGAGTAAAGTTTACTGTGATCTTTATAGAAAGAAATTTTCTTTCGCGAAAACGGGTTTTGTATTTCGTTTATGGGTTAAGAAAAGCTGTTCAGAATTGTCTCTGGTTAGGCTTAATATTGCTGGTCTGGCATTGCATTTTCAATAAAAGAGTGGAGGAGACAAAGAACAAGATTCTGCAATATGTAACCAAGATTCTAATATGTTTATTGGTAGGAACATTTATATGGCTCTTGAAAACACTTATTGTAAAGGTTCTTGCTTCATCTTTTCATGTAAACGCATTCTTTGAAAGAATTCAGGAGGCTCTGTTCAATCAATATGTAATTGAGACACTCTGCAGCGCGCCGTTGTTAGAAAGGCAAACGGAAGACGATGGAAGAGGAGGAGGTCTTGACGAAACGCTTCTTGTGAAAAATGGGGATGGAAAGCTAAACAAGTGTCCTACAGTTGGGAAAAGGCACAGATTTTCCAGGACAAATTCTAGAAAAAATGAACAGATTCCTATTGACGACTTGCATAAATTAAATCAGAAGAATATATCAGCTTGGAATATGAGGAGGATGATCAATAAAGTTCGCAACGGTACATTATGTACACTGGATGAACGAATTCTTAATTCTAACGTTGAAGATGAATCTTTATTTCTTATCCGAAGTGAATGTCAGGCAAAAGAGGCAGCTAAGAAGATATTTCTTAAGGTGGCAAAGCCAGGCTCCCAGTAAGTATTTATTTTCTCACATTATTGATCTATAAGCTTAATTAATGTTTAAGGTAATGTTTGATAAGCTGTAATGTTATGATTCCGGTCTATGAATTTCTTTGTAAGTGTGGTTATAAGGAAAATCATTCAACATAATCACGATTACCTTGCATTACGCTGTACTAAATTGCCTAAATGTCTAAAATACCGGCAGGGATATTTTCCTTGATGACTTGATGCGCTTTATGGATAAAGAAGAGGCATTGAGGACAATGCATTCAATGCATCACTTTGGAGAAACAAATGGATATGAAAGAATAAGCAAGCCACACCTTACTAGTTGGCTGGTAATTTTAAAAACTTCTTAGATAGACCGTACCCACCATGTCCACATTATTCTTAGGATAATCAAATAAAAATAAGACAATACAGTAGTATCATTTCTTATAGACGATATGTTCTATTTTTATTTAATTAGTTATAAGTGATGTGATACACAGAAAAACATAATCTATCTAAGAATTTTTCAGTAATTGTTATTATTACTATTATTGTCATATTAATCAATCCAATTTTTTGTAGGTGAACGCATTTAGGGAGCGAAAAGCACTAGCATTTTCTCTAAATGATACAAAAACAGCAGTAGATGAACTACATAACATGTTGAACATCCTTGTAGCTATTGTTGTGACAATAATCTGGTTGCTAATACTTGGGGTAAATATCAGTCAATACCTAGTCTTTATAAGCTCTCAACTTGTCGTATTGGCTTTCATCTTTGGAAATAGTTGCAAGACAACATTTGAAGCTATCATATTTTTGTTCATAATGCACCCTTTTGATGTGGGTGATCGCTGTCAAATCGACGGAGTCGAGGTACATATGTATACGCACTCTTACCCTTATGCAAAAGTAGAGTATTCTAGAGACAATAATGCTTGTTACTTTACGTCCAATATTGGTTGCTTTTTCTTTTAATATTTTATGTTTCAAGGCCAATATTTATCATATTTTTTTTTTTATATTTTTGAGTTTCAGATGATAGTTGAAGAAATGAATATCTTAACAACAGTGTTTTTGAGGCACGACAAACAAAAAATTACATACCCCAATAGTGTTCTTGCAACTAAACCAATTGGTAACTTCTATAGGAGTCCACATATGGATGAGGCAATTGATTTTTGTGTACACATTTCCACTCCAGAGCAGAAGATCGCTACCATGAAAGGAAAATTCCAAAGGTATGTTGAAGAGAATAGCAACCATTGGCATCCACATGCAACGGTAATAGTGAAGAGTGTAGAAGAAATGAACAAAATAAACATGGCATTGTGGGTTACTCATAAGTTGAACTATCAGAGAACTGCAGAGAGATGGACTAGAAGAACTCTTTTGGTAGAAAAAATGATCGAAGTTTTCAAACTTCTTGAAATTGAGTTTCGCCTCCTGCCGTTGGATGTTAATGTTCGACATTTGCAGCCGTTCGATTCCAATAGGCTTCCTTCAAATTGGAATGCTTGAGTTGTGCCAATTAATTATGTAGCAATAATTTGCCAAGAATCTGGAGTTTTTAATAATCACTATTATTGGTTTTCTTAATAAAACCAAAAAAACCATATGTAATACGTAGAAGTAAGGTACTGATGCATGGTTGTGTTAAGCTATTAAATATGTTTTGTTTTATTTTTTCTATGTTTAGATAATATATGATAAAAAATGCTGGCCACAAAATATCAAAATCTAATATGAATTGCATTTATGCACGTGTCACGATAGAAACTCTCAAATGTTAATGTGGATCTAGGATGTGAAGTTTTAAGTGGACTTAACATTATATTCTTCTATTAATCTCTTATCAAATTATGGGTCCAAGAATAAAAATATAAAATGAAAAATATTGTATTGGATAGAATTTTTTAAAGTGAATATTTATAAATAAACATTCAACCTCGTAATCATTCACGATTTTTATTGTAATTGACGCATCACCTACAATCCAAATTAGTATTGGGGATGCTTTTACAATCCAACAATTTCTTAATAGCTTTCTAAATTTGGTTGATTTAGAAAAATAAAAGAGAGAAAAACGTGAGAGAAGGAAGGAGAAGAGTAGAGGGAAAGCAACATTAGTAGCTCAAAACCCGAGTCCAATCGTTGCACTTTCGCCGTCAAATTGCCAAGGTGTGCCTTGCACACGAAACCTCAACTCTGGCCACGCCACTCCCATCGCTGCTCGGCGCTAAAAACACAAGAAAGAACCATGGGCCCTTGAGCTATTGATGATAATGTCTGCTACACTAGAGTCTGACGACAGTAATGAACGTATTTTTGGACTCCTTTTTCCAAGCTCAATCTTTTGATGTAGTTAGTTGCGGATTTTATCACCGCTTTTGGCGGCAGAAAAATGGGGAATATTCGATTTTTTGTCCAAATACCAAGGAACCATGTGAGAAAATAAGATCATTTTTTAAATTCACCTAAATGATCCCGAAGACATAAAGTGTGTGAATTCCCACCACCGTTGAGATTTTCTATCTACCGGGAACCGCCTTTGCGGTCGAAGTTGCAATTAATCTAGTCAACCATTCGATGGCCACATTAGCAACAAACGGCCTCTTCTGATTCATTAATTTTGAACTCATTGTCCTACTTGACATTTCCAGGTACCCAGTCATCAAAATATAACAAATTTCCTTTAGACAATAAATTGAAAAAAAATTAAAGATGAGACACTAAAATAGGACACTAAATTTGTAATTAACTTTTTTTAAAATAAAATAAAATCAACGCTTAAGCTCTTTAAGAAAGATGGGCTAACAAAGCCCAATTAACCTGGTAGGGATATCTCAGCCCATTAACAAGTGATGAAATATTCTGAGCAACCACCATAAGCAAAGGATAGAGTGAAAGCTGTAGTTGCAGAGACTTCTTTCTTTTTCTTTTGTGTGGTTGAAGAAAAAGACAGCAAAGATAAACAAACGCATACCTTACAACTTCCTTAATCCCAATCCCAATGGCGGCTCCGGTCAAGGTTTATGGACCAACATTATCCCCAGCTGTTAACAGAGTTTTAGCTTGTTTGATTGAAAAAGATGTCGAATTTCAGCTTCTTCCTATTAATATGTCCAAAGGAGAGCACAAGATGCCTGATTTCCTCAAGATTCAGGTTCTTTTAATCTGTATGTATATTAAATATTGCAAATTCTTCTGTTTCTGAAAAGCTAATGACCTCCCCCTTTTTTTTTAACCCATTACAGCCATTTGGCCAAGTACCAGCATTTCAGGATGAAAGCATTTCTCTTTTTGGTAATTTTCTGCTAATATTTGAAGAGTTTTGTGGTTCTTTGAGAGTTAACTGATTCTCGTTCATTGAATATCTGAACAGTATTGTGTAATATATCCATGTATTTGAGCTTACTATAGTTCTGTATATATTCTATCCTTTCTAATAATTAACTCTTTGTTAAAATGGAGTACGAACACATACACACATACAAACAGGATTAGATTAGACTTAAATCAAAAAGCTGGATTTTGATAATAATTGGTTAATTTCGTATTTGGGTCTTGGATTATGCAGACAAAAATAGTGTATGATTCAAATTTAAGGGTAGCTTGCTAAATCAAATGGGTAATGATATCGAAATCAAATATATATGATCTATAGATTCATAGTTTTTAGATTACTGCTGAATGTTTAGTGTAATTTTTATCATTTTTTGAGTAGATACATAGTTTTACCATTTTGGTTTTTAAATTCTTCATTGTAGAATCAAGAGCAATATGCCGGTACATATGTGAGAAGTACTCAGAAAAAGGGAACAAAGGATTATATGGGACAAACCCATTAGCCAAAGCTTCAATTGATCAATGGCTAGAAGCAGAGGGGCAGAACTACCAAGCACCAAGTGGAACTCTGCTATTTCAGCTAGCATTAGCACCAAGGATGAATATCCCACAAGATGAAGGAATTGTAAAGCAAAATGAAGAAAAACTTAGCAAAGTGCTTGACATTTATGAGAAAAGGCTTGGCGAAAGCCGATTCTTGGCTGGAGATGAGTTTTCTTTGGCTGATTTATCCCATTTGCCTAATACTCAGTATATAGTTTCTGCTACTGATAGAGCAGAGCTCATAACTTCTAAGAAGAATGTTGGAAGATGGTGGAATGAGATTTCTAGCAGAGAATCTTGGAAGAAGGTTCTTGCGTTGCAGAAAACCCCTTGAGTTCGCTTTTTCTGTTGATTTCATTTTTGGGCATTGGAGCCCCCTTATTCCAATTCAAGAGTGCTTTTTATAGCATGTAACAGATTGTTTGAGGCTTAAAGATGAAAGATTTGTCATTCCTTTCTTTCTGTTTTCTTATTTGGAGTAAGTTATTTTATTTCTTTAATCCAAAAGACATCAATAAAGACACCATTTCATATGAGGATCCTGAATTTGTAACATGGTGTTATGAAATAAGAAAGCCTATAATATCTACACAACTAATCACCTAGTTTATGAGAAGTAATTGAAATTTGCATTAGATTAACTAACTTCCTATGTATCTCTGATAATAAAAATTAGCTCTTCGTTCCACTCGCACAGTCTCCTCGCTTCAGTCTTTCTTTATACTCTTCCAACTCCCTCTTGTATCTTTCCTTGTCTTTCATCCCAATGTTCTGGTATACCTATAGGAGAAAAAATTAATAGAGATACAAAATTATGAGAAACCAAACAATATTTCATAAATTGTAATGCAATAAAATCGCCATCACGTTACATTGCATTACATTTTATTATATACATACCATCCTTTCTTCTGCGCTAAGATTATTCCAAGATTGACCAATGATTTTTGTGAACTCTCTTTCTCTATTTGGGTATAAAGATTTGAGCTTGTAGTGTTTTTCAGCGAAGAAAAAGTTATAGCCACTTCTATTGGGTTTAGGGTGGCTAGGATCTCCACCTCTTCTTCTCCTCCTCCTCCGGCCGCCGGAACGATTGCTCTTGTATGGAACAAGAGCATTAATAGAGGAAGTGCTTATTTTGTCTGGATGGTAAATCACTCCACTAAGCACTTCTGCACCCACTTGAACAGATACTAAATATCCACAATCAAATTTCCCATTAATAGTTCCAATAGCAGAAAATGAAGATCCTGCATATATATATATATATATATATATATATATATATATAAATTCATTTATTAGCAATTAATTAAATAAACAATAATTAAATTATTTCATTTCTATAGTATGAATAATGAAATTCTTGATGAAATTGAAATTGACCAATATACAGACAGAGACAGAAACATAGTTTTAAAGAACAATGTGACCTTACAATTATGTGAAGGACTATGTTGTTTTCTTATCTGAATTACAAGATAAATGTGTATAATATATGAGTTTCAGAATAAAAGAAGTGAAACAAAAGACAATTTCATGGGACCACAGTAAAGGAAAATTTCATAAATTCTACAGGAAATTATATTATGAAACCGTTATCGTAATTTCTTAAAAAAAGAAAAGAAAATATATATATATATATATTAACTAACTAATTAAAAACAAAATTCCAGACACTATTCAAAAAAAAAATTTACTAAAATAAATTAGAAAATGGTGTGTGGCTAGCTACACAAAATCTTTCTATCCATTGGAAAATATTTCCTAAAAGGTACTTAAAAATGGAGAAATTGGGAAAGAACAAGTACTTTTTTTACCTCCAGTAGCTCTAGTAGGTGGTGGGTCAGGAGAAGATCTTCTTCTTGGTTTAGGGGAATATTCCACAATAGCCAATTCTGGTCTGCTGCTACTTACAGGAGATGCAGCTACAGAGAAGAAGAAGAAATGCCATAACCCATGATTAAGAGAAACCAAAAATTGAAGAAAAGAACGAAATTAAAAAAGAGCATTTTGGCTAACCTGTTGGAGAAGATAATGGACCTTGGATTTTAAAGAAATGAACTTGCTCATAATGGTAAAGAAGACCAAAATAGTGTTTTTTAAGTACAAAAGAAGCACTTGTTGTTGTTGGAGAGAAATTAAAAACAGAACTTACTTCCCTCCATTTCTTTTCTTGAACAACCTATGAACAAATTTAAAAAAAAAAACAACAATTTTAATAAAAAAAGATGGATTCTTGCATGTATATGTATCATCAAGAACAAGAAGAAATTGAAGCCAAAAATTCACCTTGTCATAGCCACCTCTCGCAGTTGCTTCTACATATAAAACATGCAAATCTAGCTCTTGCCCACCGATCACAGGAATCCTTTAATAATAATAAAAAAATTAATACCCAAAAAAAAAAAAAGAGAACTTTAATTATTTACATGGAAAGAAATTAAAGAAAGCTTACATGAATTTTGTACCCATAGAAGAATGAAAGCGCCTGAGAGTGTCCCAGAAAATGGTAGGATCTTTAACAACTTCTTCATGAGAAGCAAGAGGAGCAGGATAGTGCTTGTTTTCCGCCCCATCGTTACTACTTTTCTTCGCCGGCAGCGGTGGCATTTCCATATCTCAGTAGCCGGAAAATCAAGAACACAAAAAGAAGAGAGTAAAACAAAACAAAACAATAATGATGTTTTTCAAAATGGTAATTAAGACTAAGAAAAGCCAGAATTAATTAATAAAAGAAGAGGGAAAGACTGACGCGTGAGAGAGGTAGTAACGGTTAAGTAAAATTGGTCTTTTCTGGCATTTTGAATAGCAGAATCACTGAACCAATAACTCTTTAAAAAGCTTCTTTTTTTTTTTTGGCTGGCTTATTTATAAGCTTATTATGCTTATTATTACACTCTACTTGTTTACTTTTCTCTCTCGTGTCATTCAAAACCTGACAAGCAGGCTCTGATTTAGCGTTTTTTTCTTCTGCAAACGTTGACATGCACTTACTTCTTCTCCTCTTCTTTTTTTCTTTTCTTTGGTTTTATGATCTGATACGGTCTGACCCATATCTTATGGTACATCTGTTGGAAGATATATATGTAGTATTTATATAGAGTTTTTGGTATATTGGCTTGTAGTGTAGTGCAGCAGTGCAATAGCAGTTCATGCAGCTGGTTGGTATTGGTTTAATTAATTACTACAGTTTACAGTAAATATTAGTCTTAAAAAGAAATCAGAATCGTACAATTTTATTTAATAAAAATGTTAAATAATTAAAATATTTTTTTTGGGGGGTTTAATGGTATGAACTAGGAGTCAATACCCAATAGATGGAATTTTTTATTTTTTTGTTGGTCTATCATTTCTTATTATCCATTATCCATATTGAAACTTGTTTTGGCCTTCCAAATTATAAGCTCATTTGTGTATGGAGGAAATTTATTTTAAAGCTTATACCCTTCTTTAATATGTCATGTCACCCCAATAAATTTTTTCTTTTCAAAAATTGTCTTTATCAAAATGGGTTGATGTAATTTTAATTCACGTAGAAATAATAATAATAATAATAATAATATTAGAACATCCACGTCTGAGATGTTTAATCTCAGTTTTAAGCCTTATCTTTAAAAAATATATGACATAAGTTAAGTAGGTCTTATTTTTAAAAGTATACCATATAAACTAAAATAAGATTGATAAAAAATTGTAATTTTGACATTTAACAGTAAATTTCAATCTCATTTAGTAGTTTCACAATAAAAATTTAATTATTTAAAAATTATTAATTTAATTATATAAAAAATTATAAAATTAAAGAAAATTATTATTATATGTGCCAAATAATATATTAGATCTTATTTCACTTTTTAAATTTTATCTAATTGAGTACACTTTCATCTTAATAGCCCATATAATGAATTTTAATTTAAATCTCATTTATTTTATAAACCAGATGAAATTAAGGGATCACCATTATAAGCCAATCATATCAAAGTTTGATATGGTTCCAATAAAAAGCAAAAAAAGTGTAGCATACATGACTAATATAATACTTATCTTCCTAAAAAAAATAAAGACTTATCTAAACCAGATTTACAAAATTATTTATGAATTAAATTAACAGGAAATAACTGTTACACTAATAAATAAATTATGTAATATTATATATAAAAAAAGAAGTAACATAAATATTTTTTTAAATAAAAAATATTTAATTTCAAAAAAATAAAAAATAAACTTACGCATTCAACTCTTTATTCGATGTTTTACACCAAAATGAAGTAAAATATCAAAATTAGGATTGGCAATCGGTCGGATTGGGTCAATTTGTGTTCCAAGAAAGTGTAATCGAGTTAATTGTTCTCAATCTTAACCTGATCTGTTTAGATAAACGGGTTGAAATTCTCAATCCTAACCTGATCTGTTTATGTTTGGATCAACCCAAAACCTGATCTATTTAACCTGATTTTTAATTGTTTATTTTTGTAATCAGGTTGTAATCGTATTAGAAGGTCATTTTCGAGTTAGACATGTCATTTTCGAGTTAGACATGTCATTTTCAACGTCAGATTATAATAGGGTTAGACGGATCTAATGTCTCACGGTCAAATTGGGGGACCTAAGAAAAGCTATGGACCACCGATTAGGTGCAAGAAAACTGAATCTTTACAAACAAGCAAGACTACGAACAACACAAGAAGAAGACAGGGTAATGCATGTGGCAAACACTCTGATGCTTAAGTCAGCAATTGATAAGCAAAGATTATAGAAATTGAATAGGAGAGAATAAACCTTTAACATGGAAAATCCTTGAAGTATTTATAGAAGATATAGCACCAACTATATTACTAAAACCTAGGCGGGCAGTGATATATTTTCCACTGCCAGACCATAGTCCTTATCCTAGTAGGACACTACGAATAATATAGAATCCATCTAGGTAAATAATTACTTGATCCAATCTCTAGGTCGTAGTACAACCCCTTCTTGATCCGAACGATATCCAGGGTACGCTACGAGGGACAACCTTTACCAGATCATTCGGCAACTATGGTTGCTTGAGGTTGACCCATTATGAGTCATGTCATCAAGATCATTTTCGAGTTGAAAAACTTATTTAATTTCAAGTCTGATTCAAGTTGACCCATTTAAATAAACTGATCAAACATCTTAACCCTAACCCGCTATTTTCAGTCGTGTCAGCTTTTACAAAGCCTAATTAAAATGGTGCAAAATTACTCCGGCCCATAATACTATTAGACACCAAATAAAATATTTTATTTATATTTTTTTATTGCTATGTTATTTTTTGCCACTTTAATTTTAATTAATAATCTAAAAAAATATAAAATATTAATATTTTATTATTTTGAGCATAAACAGTCACTTAACACCATTTTGCGTGAAAATATGGGCCAATATCATTTTTATCCCCTTCTACTATCGAATTTTTGAACTTTAGACCCTAATTTTACTAGTAGACATTTTTTGCCCCTTTACTATTTAAAAATGAGAACACTGGCAACCTCCATCCAAATTCAAATGGTTTCAACTTAGCGATTAACGCCGGACCTCTTCAAGTGAACAAGCCGCACTTATTTAAACTCTACCGTTTCTTTATCGAAGAAGATTAGCCGTATGCAACGAATCTAAATTTAAAAGTTCTTTTCTTCAACTTGTGGAAGCTCTATTCTTCATTAATCGAAAGTTTTTCATCCAATTTCAAGGGAAGGTGAAATGTTACAGAATAATAAGAGAAGTTCAGCATAAACAACTATAAATGCACATTGAATGGCTTCGTTGAGTTAATTTAATGCATGCAGCAATTATTAATGGGTTTAAAATACAGAGTCTTTCTTAAAGAAAAAATTGCAGAGCCATATTGAACCGTGATCAAGCCACTTTAAGAATGGGATGCATCTTATTTACCCCATGTAGGCATAAACCCATTTTAATTTGTGACTTCAGTTTAAAGAAACTTATTGCTTACTGAAATAGTGATGAAGTATTGATGAATGGCTGAAATTGTTATATTGTTACTGAAATAATTTGTGACTTCTAAGATCATTTGTCTTGTTTTGAAATTGAATTCTTGGGTTTCAGAATATGGCCTGTAGTTTATATAACGTTAGAGCTTACTTTGGTCACTGAAGCTGGTTTTCTTCAAAATTCTGCTAACACTGTCATATATATTAGTATAAAATGTTAATTACAATGAATAAATTTATTAATATCAAACAATTGTTTTGTTTTTATCAAGCACTTGTTTAGCCTCTTCCAAAGATCCATGTTTTGATAACCAATTTATTAAATATAAATATCAAATAGGAATAAGTAAAATAACCAGGAGGTAAACCATGTTTTTTTTTTTTTTTTCCAGTTAGCTTTCTTATCATACTCTCTTATACTTTGTTTTTACTAATACAAACTTCAGTTGATAAAGAGCTATCTTTAACAATATCCTCCACCATTTCACTATGGCATTTTAAATTACTATTGACAAAATTTGTAACCTAAAAAGTAATATGAATGCAAAAAACAAACATGTAGTATATTATTGACCTGCTTATATATAGTTAACAAATAAGCAAAAATAAATTTAATAAAAATTGAAATATTTTTAGCTACCAAAGAATCAAAAATAAAGTTCCTAGCAAGAAATGCAAAGACCAACCTTCCATAAAAGTATTGGAGGAAAATAGTTTGATGATTCGCAGAAGAAACAAGATAATAAAGAAACTGTTGGAGGAGTTTCCGAAGAAAGGAGAAGAATCAGTTTGAAAATTTGAATAAAATGGCTATTTGAGTTATACTGATTAGCTAATGAAAAGTGGCATGCATATGCATTGTTAGGACAAAGTTACTAAATTTGCACGACACCGTTTCACTTTGTCCTCAACAAATAAATTAGAAGATAGGGGACGGCAGTTTGAAGAAATATCACGCCGACCATTAAAGTTGCAGACGCACACCGTTTAAATTTGGATTGAAGGTGCAAGTGTACTCATTTTAAAATAATAAAGAGGTTAAAAATGTTTACTAGTATAATAAGAGGTAAAAAGTTCAAAAACTTGATTGCAATGAGGGTTAAAAATATTATTGGCCTGAAAATATGTATGGGCTGGAGACTATTTGATGCCAAATCCAACCCGAAAATGAAATGAAATATGGAGCTGGCGTTAGAGATAGTCGAGACTTCTATGTTTTTGTCACAGATAATATTTGTACTCACAACTTTTGAATCTTTTGTCTAAATGTCTACCACTATGCCTCACATCTCCTGTAGTTATTGATTTTGAACAAAAATATCATCAATCCAATTTAGCGGTAAATCCATTTGTAACATGTTTTACTGAGGAAGGTTGCTTTTTATTATTATTATTAAAAACTACTTTATAAATTAAGGTAGAATGTAAAATAATGTGATCAAATGCATTTTGAGTATGAAGTTGTATTAAAAATAAAAAAACAATTGATATATTTAGGGTTTGATTGAAAATTTTTTATTTTTTTAAATTTAAAAAAAAGAAATTATAGCTAATAGCACATTTTTAATATTTGTATTTAGTAAATAGTACTTTCATATTTTTATTAGTTTTATAGCACTTTTTAGGGTTCTTTTATAAATATACTCTTTTTTAAATTATTATTATTATTTATACCAACTGTTGGGAAATAAATTTATATCTTTTTATTTCCTGAAGTGCCTTATACCTAAATACCACATCCGGAGCAATGCTGGCTGCCGCGGTCGCCAGAAAATAAATTTATTTTCTTCCAGTTGCCGCCATCTCTGACCGCCAGAAAATCAATTTATTTCCTTTTATTTCTTTCCACTACCAGCCACCATTCACTAGAAAATAAATTTATTTTCTTTTATTTCATTCAACAACCGATATATAAATTTCTTTCCTCTTATTTCCTTCCAACCACCGGAAAATAATTTTTTTTTTAATTTATTTTCTTCCACTACCTGCCACCAATTAACAGAAAATAAATTTTTCTCTTATTTCCTTGCAGTCATCGGTAACCTGGGATGGGAATAAATTTATTTATTTTTTATTTCCTTCTACCATTCTCCTGTAAATAACTTTATTTACTTTTATTTTCTCGTATTAAGAAGAGAAACCATAGTTTTAAACAATCGTCTAAAGAGGCAATGATTTCCTTCTACAAGATGTTGAATACAAAGCTCCAAATCTTTAAGATGACTTCGAAGTTTCTCTATATTTTCAAATTTAAATCCAACAAAACATTCCAAATCATAATCCGCCATTACAAATTCATTCCCATTTGCAACTTCTTCTTCTTCGTCTTCCTCACCAAATGTTATTCTCTTACGAATCATAAATTTCGAAACCACAGCCCAATAATTCAACTTCAAAATCTGTGATTTCAGCATTCCATAGATATAATATAACAATGAATTAAAACAAAAAAAGTGTAATTCCCTCAACCTCTTTTAAAACCTAATTATATTCCCAATTTCATCATTTTGGGAATGAAATGCATTTTTTCTCCAAACTTTTTAAATAATAATAGCCACCGTGGATGATTGCCGAAAACCATCAACAATGAATTTGGAAATTATCGTGTTTTTTATTATTATTTTAAGAAGAAGTTGAAGAAGAAGATAAGGACAGAATTGAAGGAGAAAGGGGCAAGCTCCTTGAGAGATCTCGTTCGTCAATTGAAACTTCTTAGCACCAGATATTAAGATTGGTTATCTCCAGGATAGACTTATCGGTAGTGGAATCACGAGGAGTGGTGGTGGAGGAATCGAATGGAGCGGCGGTGAAGAGTTTTAAGGAATGAAAATAAATTTTTTCTAGTTTTAGTGAAGAACGCGATAATAAAGAATAAAGCACATGTTTAGTTGCAGGGACTCCAGGAATTTTAAAAATTTATGTGCTATTTTTGGTGTGACACTCTTTTTTGCTGTTTTGCTAAATAGAAAGTATGTTTTGTGTTATTTGTTAAGTTTCCCATATGATTAATTCCTGAAATCACGCCTATTGGGCTGATGAGTAATGTTACGAACCTGGACCCAAAGGCCACTTTCCAAATGATTTGTATATGGGCTGATGAATCTTTCGGCCCGTTTTACACACCTGAATATACACTTTCGTCAGCCGGATCTGCTCAAGTCAAGAACATTTTCCCATCACCTAATGGATATTTGAATTGGATGATGATAATGGGAGATGATAATCAGAATATATTCAATAGGGTTGCGTTCCTGCAAATTTGTGAGCTCGAGAAGAAGTTTTTGCAATGTTTTTCCTTCCCATTCCTCCTCCCATTTTCTTACATTTTCAAATTCGGCAGACTCCATTGTTTCAGCTCTAATAATTTCTATAAGCTCTTGCGCTTGGGTATCTCAGTGCCAGGCGCTTCATTGCAGAGTATTGAAAGCCTTAAGTTACAATCATGGCTTCCTGGGTGATCAACTGGTGTCTGGTTACATTAGATTGGAATGCAAAGAAGATGCAGAGAAGTTGTTCGATGAATTGCCTGACAAGGACTTAGTCTCCTGGAATTCGTTTATTTCCGGGTTTTCACGTAAAGGGGATTTGAGTAACTGTTTGAATACTTTTTCCAGGATTAGAATTGAAACAGATCTGAAACTTAACGGAGCTACACTTATTCCTTTAATATCCGCTTGTACTGATTCAAGAGCTCTTGATGTGGGCAAGTTTGTTCATGGGTTTGCACTGAAAATGGGTATGATTTTGGAAGTTAAAGTTGCTAATGCTCTTATTAACTTGTATGGAAAGTCTGGATCTTTGGATGCAGCTTGTCAGTTATTCGAGGAAATGCCAGAGCAGAATTTAGTTTCATGGAATTCAATTATCACAGTTCATGTCCAAATGGGATTGGCAGAAGAAGGAATGAGATATTTTATGATGATGAGAAGGGCTATGTTTGTTTCTGATCAAGCCACTCTGGTAACTTTGCTTCAAGCATGTGAAAATCTTGGTTTGAGGAAAATGGTAGAGTCTATTCATGGATACATCTTTAGCATTGGTCTTAATATGAACTTAGCAATATCAACTGCATTGTTAAAATTATATGCCAACTTGGGTATTTTAAGAACTTCTCGTAAAATGTTCGAAGAGATGATTAATCGAGATGCAGTGGCATGGACTTCCATGCTTGCAGCTTACGCGGTACATGGTTGTGGGGAAGAAGCAATACAACATTTTGAACTAATGGTGAGAGGTGGTTCAGTGCCTGATCACGTTACATTCACTCACTTGTTAAGTGCGTGTAGCCATTCTGGTCTAGTGAAGGAGGGAAAACATTATTTCCATGCTATGTCCAAAGTTTATAAAATAGAGCCAAGGATTGATCACTATTCTTGTATGGTTGATCTATTGGGTAGGTCTGGACTTCTTGATGATGCTTATAATCTTATCAAAGGCATGCCAATGAAGCCAAATTCTGCTGTATGGGGAGCTCTTATTGGCGCATGTCGACTCCATGGTAATGTTGAACTTGGGAAAGAAGTTGCAGAGCAATTATTTGCTTTAGATCCATCGGACTCGAGAAACTACATTTTGTTATCGAATATGTATTCTGCTACTGGTCAATGGGAACAAGCATCAAAGGTGAGAACTTTAATGAAGGAAAGAAATTCGAGGAGAAACCCTGGATACAGTTGTATTGAATATGGAAACAGAATTCATAGATTTGTAATGGGTGATCAATCTCACCCTGAAACGGACCAGATACATAAAAAACTGGAGGGAGTCATTAAAAGAATTCGAAAAGCCGGGTATGTTCCGAAAACAGAATTTGTTCTTCATGATGTTAATGAGGATGTGAAAGAGGATTTGATCAGTAAGCACAGTGAGAAACTAGCCATGGCCTATGGGCTTCTAGTGACTGGTCCTAAAATGCCATTAATAATAACAAAGAACCTTAGAATTTGTGGTGATTGTCATAATGCTGCAAAACTCATCTCTCTCACAGAAGAACGTACGATAATAATTCGAGACACAAAGAGGTTTCACCATTTCGCTAATGGATTATGTTCTTGTGGAGATTACTGGTAATGCTACTAATTCTCTGCTTCCAAAATCCAATTTCAGCTTTCATAGTCAGCAAGTCTCCTGGAGAAATTCTCAGCAGCAAGCAAGAGTCCGGGAAGGTCCAAGACCCAAGCCAGTTCAACTCAAATTAGAAACCCAATTCAGTATTCTTGGTGTTGGTTTGGAAGCCCATTTCTCAATACTTCCATCAGATTCAGTTGCAATAATTTATTTATTCTGGTTGTGTTCGGCAATAACTTTTAGAGTAGTTTTTTATAATATTCAGTAAAGTAGTTTTTGAAATAACTTTTACCTATTTAAATAGTTTTTTATATATAATTTTTAGTGTTTTGTAAACAACTATTATAAATATATATCAGTTATTCAAATAATAAAACACTACTCAAACACAGCTATTTTTATACTGTATTAGCAGATCTATACGTTTTTATAATAGGGAATTAAAAGTGGTCGGTTAATACCGGTATATTAAGAAAATGATTTGGATGACCGACAAAAGGAAGCCATTCTGTGTGCGTTGATATGAATTGTAGAAATATTTTATTAAAGCTTATGAAAGTATGAAATCAGAATTCAGAAATCCAACCACCGACCAACAAATTGCGTACGAAATTATTGATTATTTTAAGGCCACAATGTCCAATTTAATGCATTTGCAGTTCCAGAAAAAGAGTAGTGAGCTTGACTTTTCCTCTGGTTTTTTTGTGAAACGCCCATTGCCTTGTACACTAGTGCCTCCTTCCTCTTTTGTTTTCTCTTCAAAGAATGAAACCACAGCCAATTTTTTATGATTAAAATTAAAATCTACAAAAGTTACTTAAACAATTATTTTTGATTGTTTTACTAAGCTGTTAGTTGAGTGTTAGGTAAAATAAGTGTTTGAATAACATTTAAATTTTTAAATAGTAATTATTAATTGTTTGAGCGAGTTTGGTAAAAACTAATTATTTCAATAGCATTCAATTGTTTGAATAATTATTATTTATTTGAAAAAGTTGTTTACTAACTATTAAATGCTAAAAGATAATTAAATAAAACCCGTTATTTGTGGGCAAAGCAGAATGAGTAGTAAAAATTTTTTTTTTCACAAGGCGGGGTGGGTAGTAAGGAATTTTACTAGTTCCTACCCCTTTGCCATCTCTAAGTCTGATTGACCATCTTATCTTTCATGTAAATAGTAGAAAATTGAGGATCCGAATTTGATTCATACCAACAATACTTTTACCACAAATTTGATGCAAATAAGAGGACTACCTGTTGTACAAGCTATATTTATTAATAAAATAAATAAATAAAATAGTATTAATAATAAATTAATTTATATTAATTACTCATTTTAGTTTTAAAAATTAAAAACAATATTCAAATAAAAAGTTAACAATAAAAAATTATAATATGTTTATTATTCTACTATAAAACTAACAAGTATATATAAAAGTACAAATGGGAACATTCACTTTTCCAAAATTTTTCTATAAAATCTATATTATTAAGGCTAAAATTATCTTTATATAATTATTTATAATAATTAATTAATTAAATTTAAATAATATATTAATAAAGAATACTATTTTAATTATTAATAGATTAAATTCAAATCATATTCCAATAAAAAATACTATATAAATATTTATAGTTACTTAATTAAATTTCAATCATATTCTAATAACGATACTACTTTAATTATTTTATTAATATTAAATAATTAATTAATATAATTAATTACGAATATGTTTATAATTTAAATTATTCATAATTAATTAATTAAATTTGAATCATATTCTAATAATATACTATTTTAATTATTAATGTTAAAATAATAAATTAATATAATTAATTATGAATATAATTATAATTTGAATTTTATAATTAATAATTAGTTTAATTATCCCAAACACCTATAGTGTTTTCACTGGGATATTATGGTGAAAAGTGGGCGATGTAGTTGATCTAAAGTTTTTGGACTTTTCTTTTTATATATAATTATTAAGAGTAATTAAGCATAACTTTGTATTAATTAACTATAGAAGCATTTAAACATGCTACTCTAGATAAAATCAGTATTACAACTGAATTGATTTTTTTTTTATTATAATTGAATTTATATTATTCTTTTTATTCATGCATATAAATTATTCAATTTATTTCTTTTTAATTACGGAGTTATATTTTTAATTATAAGTTATTTTAATTAGATTAGAATTAATGATAAAGAATAACAAAGTATGTTAATTTATCATTTTAATATAAATTTTAAGATAATTTATTATTTTTGATTTTTTTTGTTAGGTATAAAGAGATTTAGAGATTTCCACAACATGTGTAAGTAAAGTTTTAACGATATGTGAATTTAGAAGTAGAAATTCTCATACACCCGTGAATATTTTCAAAGGTTGTGCTTTTAATTACGGGTTATATTTTTAATTATGAATTATTTTAATTAGATTAGAATTAATGATGGAAAAGAAAAAAGAATACTTGATGCAGTTCTTTAATTAAGTGTTATATTTTTAATTATGGATTGTTTTAATTCTATTAGAATTAATGATAGAGAAGAAAAGAGAAGACTTAATAAAATATATATATAAAAAAAAAGTTTGTATCAAACCTTTTAAACGAAATTATACTGTTATTAGGTAGTTTTTTTTTTCCAATTGTCATTAAAAAACTTTATAAACGCCTAATATCATAATTTTACATTATTTTAGGTTTATGATAATACTTTTTTTATGTTAATTATATACGATAATTGTGTTATCTATGTATGTTAGTTTTGTTCTAAAAAATATAATTACTCAATATATTAGTTTTGTTCTAAAAAATACAATTACTTTTTTCTAAGTTTTAGAGATATGAATGTGAAATGTTCAATTAATAATCTTAAAATTGATCAAAGAGAATTCATGATTAGATTTTTTTTTATTTTTTTTTTTGTTCTTAAAAGAAAATCAATTGAATCATTTAAGAATAATATAGTATGGACAATATCAAGAAATAACATTTACAAATTGCAAAGTAAGCTTCTTTCAATTTTAAAATTAATTTAATAGTTTATTTTTTCACATTTTATGCAATCATGAACTTGATTGAAAGTGCATAATTTATATTTTATTTTTATGAAACCAAATTTTAACTATTATTTTCAAGTATAGCTTTGCACAAATTAATTTAGTACCATACTAAAAAAATAATTATTAATTTAAAAGAGTAAATATACCAATTTTAAACTCTAAACATAAGCAATTGAAATTCAAATTTATAGTATTTTTGTGTGAAAAATCGCATTTTAATCACCGCTACTGAAAGTAGAAGATGAGAAACTTAGGGTTTGGTCCTTATTGTTCAGAGATAATGTTTTTTTAACATAAGTACCCAAGAGTATATATCTTAAAAACTAAAGAACTTGATAGTATATTATAAAAAACAGAAGAACCTGAGTATATATTTATTGAAATATTAAGGACTTAAAAAATAATCTCTCATTTTAATACAATATAATTGAAATTTTGATTTTATCCTAAAAATCAAACTGAACCATATTAATTTAGTGGAATTCTTTATTTTCAAAAGAAACAAAAACTAACTGGATTGATTTTTTTTTTAACAATAAATTAATTTTATTATTATCTTTTTCTGATTCAGGAAAAAGATAGTTAATGTAGTTTTTAAGCATTGATGCAAATAAAAAAGGAAACTTACTGACCTAAGCATGAAAGATAAGTGAAAAAATTTGTAATACCTCAAATATAATGAAAATAAAATGCAATTAAGCACTAAATAATGAGGAAAACTCTTGAGATAAGAGTTTATGACTAGGCTAAGAAACTTTTTTAAATAGCAGCCCATTTCTTAGCAAAAAAGAAAATCAACCAAATGATTTTTATTTCCTACTAATTTGTATGAAGGCAATGGAAGGCAATGATCAAATGATATTGTCCAATAAATTAAAATCCCACAAAGACCAAGGTGTTTCGTCCGACTTCAAAATTCAGATAACAGCATTATGAGAATCTGATTTGAAGATTAAAGATAAATGTTTAAAAGCAAATGAAGCATTATGGCTTACATGATGACTAGTAATTTTACTCGATTATAGTCCAAATACCTAAATGATAGTGAAAGAAGCGGCGAATTTAACCAGTATCGTCTCTAAGAACATCTCCTACATCTGAAAGTTCTGGTTTGCCTGGACTGAAACCATTCATATTAAATTTTAGGTACCTTGACAATAGCAGTTTACAATATAGTGCAAGATTTAAATTTCTATGATTCAAAGAAAAACAAGCAAAAAATGTTGGAAAACCAAAGTAACCACTTAAGAAAATTGTTGATGCAGGTAGTTG
>CATIWJ010396018.1:0-36151 GCA_949640765.1 Croton laevigatus
TTTAATTATAGTGTAATGTAATTAAGTGGTAGAGAGATAATAATAAAATATGTTAAAATTTTGCCAAAAAAGGAAATGTAAAGAATTGAAAAAATTTGCCAAAAAAGGAAATGTAAAGAATTGAAAAAAATGGAGGTAGTAATAATAATAAATCTATATTTCTTATTTAATAAAAATAATTAATTCTTAAAATAGTATATAAAATCATATAAATTAAAATAAAAATTACACATTATATAATAAAATAATAATTTAAAAATATCTTTTCATTAACAACATCTCTTTATCAGTGACGTGGATCGGTACTGGGTAGTAGTAGCACCGTTTGAGAAGAAGAAATGATGGAATTACTAATTCGATTGAGTAGAAGCAACTTTAGTAGCTCGGTCGTCGGTCGGAGATTGATTGTGTAAAAGTTTATGAAAGTCTATAAAAGTATTATGTAAAAAGATGAGAGAATTTGTTTACTCTTCTATATGTATTTTTAGTTAAAAAGTCATTAAAAGTCATTGTCTGTAAAAGTCAATGACTTTTTGAATACCTACAGACTTTGAATGATTTTTTAAAAGTATTTAAAAGTCGTAATTGAATACCTACAGATTTTGAATGACTTTTTAAAAGTATTTAAAAGTCATGATTGAATACCACCTTACTTTCAAAGTCATTAAAAGTTTTAATTGAATACACCCCCTAAGTTAAACTAATTAATGTTTGTTTTGCTAATTTTCTTTGTTCAGCATCAACTAAATGGAAACTTTGCAATTGTGACTACAGAGAAATAAAACTTTGGAATCCATGAGCTGTTTTTTTTTTTAAACCAGTAATAAAGAAAAATCCATGAGCTGTTGACATCTTGTTTTTATTAATAATTTTATGAGTAATGCGAATGTTAATCCCATTGTATACCTTGTTGATCAACTGAGATTGTGGTTATTATTTCTATTTTATCATTGGTTTTGCATTGAGTTATAAAATTAATATGAAACCTTTTTTTTTTTAACATAAATACTCATGTCTCTAACTTATACTAGGGGGAATTGGAGAAAGGAATTGGAATAAGCCTTAAATCCGGACCTCAGTCCTAAGAAAGAAGTGCCTTATAAATTACTATGAAACTTGATCATATATTTTTTAAATTGTGACATCTACATTTAATTTAAAAAGTCAATATAAATAATTAAATGTATAAAATTAATAAAATTTTGCCAAAAATCGATACATTAATTGAACGAAGTATAATAAAGAATACTCAAAATAGACATTTTGGAAATGTGAGTTGAAATGTGGTGTAGTAGAGTTTATATTAAATCCTAATCTTGCCTTAGTCAATAATGCTCCATTTGCTTATTGGAATTCAACTTTCAAAAAGAAAAGTTAATTTTCTACGGAAATATATTTAAAAATAATTGTAAAAACTTATATTATTGTGTTTGTGATAGAAAAGTAAAATAATTGTATTTAATTAAATTATATAAAAAGTTATAAATATATACCTATCAAATGTGAGACGTAAAATTTTTTTCCACTCATATATAAAAAATTAGCTATTGGATTCACATATCTATAATTATGTCTATTGGTGGAAATAAAAAAATTATGAATCGGAAACCGAACCGAAAATCGGTTAATCAAGTGGTTCTATTCGATGTTCGGTGTTGGACTTGTAAAAACTGATTAGTTTGATTCGATGTTTGCTTCTGAATGTTTGAGAACCGAAAACCGAAACCACCATATGAAAGTGAAAAATCATTAAACCCTAAATATTTTTGTTGCGCCTCTCTCATCTTTATCCACACCTCTCCAAATCTTTTTCGTTCTTCTTCTTCTTCTATTCTTCTTATGCAGTCGCACGCTTCACAAGCCTTAGGAAAGGGAAGAGAGGAGGCAGTGGTGGTGGTCGTGGTGAGCAGATCGAAAGGGAATATAAGGGAAGAGAGGAGGCAATGGTGGTGGTGGGGACGGAATTAGTGCCACTTCTTTTTTTGATTGATTGATTTGCCATCATTCATCTTTTATGGGGTTTGTTAACTCGGTTCCCTTTAACTTCCAAACTCCCATAACAACCACTAACAATTACTTATACCCATAAAAAAACTTATTCCCCGCTGCCTCTACTGCCTGTAACCCTTGAAACAAACTAATTTTATCGTATTCTCTCCATACAATCTCATCACCGCCACTTAATCCTGGGCCCACCTTAAATGCCTAGAATTTGTGCTTTAAATCTTGGGATATTTACAAAAAAATTCCAAATGTTTTAGCCTATTCAACAAAAATCTCTTTGTTAATTTTTTTCGGACACAAATATCCCTGCATTTTAATTCCGTTAACAAAAATACATTTTTGTCTATTTTTTCTGTTAAAATAACCGGTAGAAGTACCAAATTGTAATTTTACAGGCTGTTTTGAAAAAAAAAACTCAAGATAGAAGACTAGATGGGATATTTTCTCGTCTTCAACCTCAGCCAACCTTAGTGCCTAATCTACACCCGTTGGAACAAGGAACAACAGCGGGGTTTGGAAGCCTCTTCTGCTAGAACGGTGATCTGAATGAAAAGGAGAGTATCCGATCGAGCTTCAGTATGGCGCCATGGGGTTTTGAGCTGTTGTGAACGTGACAACGAACGGAGAAGGGCAATGAGCTTGTTCTCGATCGGAGACAAATGGAGCACAGAGGACGTGACAAGAAAAGAGAATCAAAGGTGATTTTTGACCGGATTTGAAGTAGAGTTCCTTGATCTATTCTTCGATTTGAAAAGAACAAAGATCATAATTTTGCTTCTCCTTGCGATCGATTTGAAAAAGAACGAAGATCTGTTCTTCGGTTAATATATCTTTATTTCTTTTTTGCTTTACATTCTGTTTTGCTAAGATTGTGGTTTGTATGGAGATGGAATGGTAGCGGCAATGGTGGGAGGAGAAGGGTGGAACAGAAGATGGGGCAGGCAGAGGTCGGTGGTCGGCTACGTAGGTTTTCCAGGTTGAAGACGAGAAAATATCCCATATAGTCCTCTATCTTGAGTTTTTTTTCAAAACGGCCTGTAAAATTACAATTTGATACTTCTACCAGTTATTTTAACAGAAAAATAGACAAAAGGGTATTTTTGTTAATGGAATTAAAATACAGGGATATTTGTGTCCGAAAAAAAATTAACAGGGATATTTTTGTTTAATAGGCTAAAATATAGGGAGTTTTTTTTTGTAAATATCTCTTAAATCTTTGCATGATTTTGTTATTTCCACCAGGGCTTTTGATCGGAAACAAAACCCCTCCATATCGTTCGGTGAAAGCATTAGCAACTAGCTCGTTAGTCCCAATAAATCGTTGGGATCCATTAGCAGTTGTATATCTTTAATTTCTTATAAGAGTTTCCATATTCTCTCCAGCAAATAGCAATCGCTTGAAGTTTTTTCAAATTTCTTGCTTTCAATTCTTTCTGTTGTATGTTTAATAAGTTCTTAAGCTACTTGAATCCAAGATTCCAGAATTTGGTATGTCGTGTATAGTGTTTGGTTCCTGTGATTATTGATGTGGTCGTACGAACTCTTCTTAAGGTTGTGCACGTTGTTCGGCTTGCAAATGGCGTCATAGTCAATATTTGGTTTTTCGACAAGGTTTGGTTCTCTTAAACCTTAGTGTACAGACATGGCCTTATTTCGCGTTCAACTGAGCAAAAGATTTTCTACGCAATATCCTTTGGTTTAAAATCGAATCGAACCGAAACCAAATCGAAATATGTGAATTGGTTTCTATTTGGTTTTTCTAAGATCGATTCAGTTCTCGATTGTATTCTAAGCCGTTTGTTTTTTCCATCGGTTTGGGTTGAAAAAAAAAACCTATGAATCCAGTTTCTATTTGGTTTTTCTAAGATCGATTCAGTTTTCGATTATACTCTGAGCCGTTCGTTTTTCATCTATTTAAGTTGAAAAAAAAAAAAAGCTATGAATCCACATATTCATATCTACTAACACAAGTGCAATTCTAATTTATTAAAAAATATGCTCTAATACCATATGAAATTTGATATTACCATCAAATTCTACATGGTATCAGAGCATATTTCAATATAATAATTTCTTTAATCTATGTTATATACATTTTAAATTTTGTTACTTTTTTCGATATGGGACAATTCACTGTCGTCCTTTTTTTTAAGAATACACACTCATCTTATATGTACTTCTTTCATATATTTATTTTTTAAGAAAAAATATCTAATTTCTAATAAAATGTTGGATATAATTTTGTAAAAGGCTTCGATTTTTTAACTTTCCGTTTTGTCCATTACAACCATCCTCTCAGTTCAGTTCCCATCATTTTGTTTGACGGCATTATGAAACGACGCCGCACAGTTAATTAATCTATTTAGCGCCTTTAGGCTAGTACAAGGCAACAGTACAAACTATACTAGGGTTTAAAGCAAACAGAGTAAAACGACATCATCTGGCACCAAACCCTTCTCCAACAGCGGTGCAGCACAAAAACAAAGCCCAGATTTCTTCTTTGAACATTCTCGAGTGTCTCCGTTGTTCACTCTCTAGCGTTCTTCCTCCTCATCATTTATCGGTTCAACTACTTGGAAACGGCCCTCGGTCTCTTATAGTACTACCAGATCCAATCTAGGGTTTCATTTTTATTTCAGTCGAAGCAGAAATGGCACTCATAGCTCAAACTCCTGACCTTCTCGGTGAACGTCAATCCGGCCAAGATGTTCGTACTCAAAATGGTACTATCACTGTTTCTATGCTAATATGCTTCTTAGTAGTTATAATTGATGATATGATAGAGTTTCCGGTTTGATTGTTCTCTCTATCTCTATTTGTGCGTCTGGATTGTGTTTTTGGATTGATTTCGTGGAAGTAAACTGTTGCTTTTGTTTTTTCTTGTCGCTGGTAGTGGTGGCGTGTCAAGCTGTAGCCAACATTGTTAAATCTTCACTTGGTCCTGTTGGTCTCGACAAGGTATGAACTCCATTGTAGTTTTGTTTTTTGATTTTTGCTAATTTTTGTGCAAATGTTGAATTTGCCTGTTACTGTTTATCACTTTTTTGGATGCTTATTCTAATAAGGAATTGTGGCAAAACTATCAAGTTTTTGGGAGACAGAATAATCTAGCCTTCTAATTGATGCACATACTGCAGATGCTTGTAGATGATATTGGTGATGTTACAATCACCAACGACGGTGCCACAATTCTTAAGATGTTGGAAGTGGAGCACCCAGCTGCCAAGGTGGATATATCTTCATCTTGTGATTTTGGTGTTCTGATATATTTATTCGTTATGGTTTTTGTTCACGATTGTTTTGATTTTCATTTTTGTGGCATGAAGGTTCTTGTTGAGTTGGCAGAGCTTCAAGATCGAGAAGTTGGTGATGGGACGACTTCAGTTGTTATTGTTGCCGCAGAGTTACTTAAGGTAACTTCGGTTGCACATTTTGGCTCTAGGTTATTTTTTGAACTTACAAAATCCTCCTCATGTGAGTGGTGAAGTCCCTCTTGGGTCCTAATGGGAACAGAAATGATTGGTTTACAATGTTTGCAGAGAGCAAATGATCTAGTGAGGAATAAGATTCACCCCACTTCAATTATTAGTGGATACAGAGTGAGTCTCGTTTTTTTAATCTTTTCCCATTCATCTTCCCTTTATGTTCTCCTGTTCAGGCATCCATGCATGTTCAGTCCATAGTAGCATCAGTTATTTTTATTTGTTCACTTTTTGAGGTTGCTTTTTGTGTTGACAGCTGGCCATGAGAGAAGCATGCAAGTATGTTGATGAGAAATTGGCTGTGAACGTGAGTTGCCATTCCATTTACTGATGAATTTATTTTAGAACTATACACATAATATGCCAGTGAAAGCTGTTACATAACTTCTTCTATAGTGTGTTGCTACTTTGTAGCATAACTTCTTCCTTCTGCTCCATTATGTTCTCTCTCCAAGTCCTATATGGGGAACTTCACTTATATCTTAATCTAATCCTCAACAAGGAATGGCACAATCAACAGATAAATTTCACTCTCTTCCTCTCTCATATATACGCTGTTTATGGAGTTTCTGTCTTCCATTTTTACAAGTTACATGGCCTGTATTTTAATGTTATTATTTCTTGTCATTTTTCAATAGGTTGAAAAGCTTGGTAAAGTTTCTCTTGTAAACTGTGCTAAGACAAGCATGTCCTCAAAGTTGATAGCTAGCGACGGTGATTTCTTTGCAAATCTGGTAGGATTGTTATTTGATGAAGTAATCAATTTATTGGTCTTTGAGGGTCTACCTGTAGAACTAAACTATTAAATTTCATGCTTTTATATATATATATATAGATGAATTTAATTGCTGAGATGTACTGAATTTCGTCATAGGTTGTAGATGCTGTACAAGCAGTCAAGATGACCAATGCACGAGGTGAAATCAAATATCCAATTAAGGTTAGTGATTGTTTGGACTCAATTTTTCGGCCCTGAAAAATGAATATGCATGCTAACGTAACTGTACTTGGTGGCAGTTTTACCATATTAGCATTGAGCTTCATATTTTGATAATATTTTGGAGAAAAATTTATCAACGTTTTTCTTCGAAAGATTTCCGCAAATTGGTATCCTCTGCCTTTCATAATGATAGTTCTAATCCCTTATTTCTTTTCTTATCTTCCAGAGTATCAATATTTTGAAAGCTCATGGAAAAAGTGCAAAAGATAGTTACCTGTTGAATGGTTATGCCCTAAATACTGGCCGTGCTGCTCAAGGAATGCCAACAAGAGTTGCTCCTGCAAGAATTGCATGTCTTGACTTTAATCTTCAGAAAACAAAGATGCAGTTGGGTGTGCAAGTTTTAGTTTCTGATCCCAGGGAACTTGAGAGGATCCGTCAAAGGTGACTAAATTCTACACTACAATTGCAGTTTATATAAAAGTAGTAGCGTCATGTCATGTGCTTTATGATTTAATCTTTATTTATGTGATGACACCTGTGCACTTGCAGAGAAGCAGATATGACGAAAGAACGTATTGAGAAACTCCTGAAAGCTGGAGCAAACGTTATTTTAACTACAAAAGGAATTGATGACATGTCTCTTAAGGTAAGCATATGTTACACGCATTCTCAATTTCTTCCGATTTTTCTTAAGCAGTAGCTAGTCTACGGCTGGCCATTGTTAAACTGGCTTCGTGCGTATATGATCACCTGCAAGACTCTCCCTATATGATATGCTGCTTTGGCTGCATGTTGCTGTTAATTTTCCATCCTTTTATTTGCTGCTTAGTAATGCCTTAAACTATGAAAACATTTTTGGGACCATTCTGATTTGTATGGGTTGAAGTTTATATCCATAAAGCTTGTCATAAAAACACCTATTCCAGGGCAGTAGCAAAATATTTTGACCCTGTAGTAAGGTTGATAGCTACTTACACAAATATTTGGTTGTAAGTGTTTAATCTTATGATGAGTTGATTGTCTTCTCGGTCAACCTTATGAAGAATGATTCTTTTGTGTATTATGTTTGATACTCCTTGCTGCTGTGACATTAATTGGAAATAGATCCGTCTTGGAGAGTTCAGATTGTTTTTCTATTCTGTTGATATATCAGTGTTGCATGTGTTCAGATCAGGGAGACAATACTTGGATTTTTGTATTCTACCTACCTGTTTAACCTGCTTTAATTATATTACCTTATCAATGCTTTATATCAATTTTTTTGCAATTGCTGTTATTTCAGTATTTTGTGGAAGTTGGGGCTATTGCTGTAAGACGTGTCCGCAAAGAGGATATGCGCCATGTTGCCAAGGCCACTGGTGCAACCATGGTATTCTTCTAACCATTCATAAGCATATCAAACTTTTTTTCTATTCCTGTTTTAAGTAGGATTACACAACCACAGAGTGCATTTTCTGTTTTGGATTCAGCTTGTGAATTCAGACCTCATAACTTCTAGCGATCGTGACCCCAAACATATAAGCAACTTGGTGTGTAGTTTGCCAATCATTCAAAACAAAATTTCAAATAAGATTGACTATTGCTTTATTTCCTTAGCCTCCTGCAATTAGCATTTCTTACACTGATGATTTGTTTATACGTTTGTGGAAGAAAGAATCAATGTTTTTTTTATCTCTCTGGTTTCTTCTGATTTCTCTTTTAATTTGGGCTTTTATGATTTTTATATTTTTTAATTTCTTATCTATCCCACTAATTGCTAATCTATATTTTTATCTTGATATATTATGCTCTCTGGTGTCTTTAGGTTTCAACTTTTGCTGACATGGAAGGGGAGGAAACATTTGATTCCTCACTTCTTGGATATGCTGATGAAGTTGTGGAGGAGAGAATTTCTGATGATGACGTGATTTTGATAAAGGGAACAAAATCTACTAGTGCGGTGTGTGGTTATCTTTCTTTACATTTTACACTTTAAAAAACTAGCGCAAGATCTAGATGTCAAATCTATGGTCTGCTACATGCATTAAAAAAAAGTCACTCTCAGTCTTTAGTACGTTCTTGGTTAAAAATGCCAAATAGTGAATAGTGAAGTTAAATCACCCCCTACTCTTACCCCTTTTATTAAATTGTACATAAATTTCCTGTAGTGCGGATTATTGCAATCATTTTAATGTCTCATTTATCTTTTTTGTGCTTAGGTCTCCTTAATACTTAGAGGTGCTAATGACTATATGCTGGACGAGATGGAAAGAGCTTTGCATGATGCTTTATGTATTGTGAAAAGGACCCTTGAATCTAATACGGTAAACTTGTGCTTTGCTCTAAAACTTCAATTTATAATGCTGCTTTATTTGAGTTCATTCATTGTCATAAGTCTTGAGTCTTCTATGTATGAGGTATAGCATTGGTTTCTGCTCGATATATTTGGAAATGGGCGAGTATTGTTTTGCTGCAGGTTTTGATTAATCAAGATCTTTGTAGGTTTTGTTGTGTTCAATGGAATTATATGCTTCACCATTACTATAGGCATGTAAGAAAGTGTGTAAGAATGTTGTTTGTTTGGCTTGGGGCACATGCATAATGCCATCATGTGGCAATTTTCATAAACTTAGAACACGTATATCTGAAAAAGAGAGAAAAGATTGGAGAGTGACCATGCCATTCTGGTCTCAAATCAGTTGAATGCTTTTGAATAAGATGTCTTATTGGTCTTGAAGTGTTCATCCTGTTCCAAGGATTGCTTTTTATGGCCTGCTTGCTTCACTTTCTTTAGTGTAAATGAATTTTTCACTGGCAAGTATATCAAGTCATGATTGTTGTTCCTACTCCCATAGAGTTCATATTTATATTTCCTAGATTCCTAATGGCCTAGAAATGCTTAGAATATGTGCACCTTATATTTTGGTTATAGAGGCTGTATTACTGCAGATTGTGTAGTTTTATTCACTAGTTATTATTAATGGATTGCAGGTAGTAGCAGGTGGTGGTGCTGTTGAATCTGCCTTATCTGTTTATTTGGAATATCTTGCCACAACTCTAGGATCACGAGAACAATTGGCAATTGCAGAGTTTGCTGAATCATTATTGATTATACCAAAGGTTTGTTATTGAAGATAAGTGCACAAGAAGAGTTTTTTCTTTTCCGTTCTTCCATCACCTCTCCCAATGTGGAGTCATTAGATAATAATCCCATGCATTTTCTCAGGTGCTTGCTGTCAATGCTGCTAAGGATGCCACCGAGTTAGTGGCAAAGCTACGGGCTTACCACCACACAGCACAGACAAAGGCTGAAAAGAAACATTTATCCAGGTATAGTTGATTGTATAAAGAACATCTCCTTTTGGGTTTTCTACATCATGGATTGTTACTTCTTGATTGACTCGTTCTTTCTTCTTCCAATGAATGCCTTGATTTTCTTCTTTTTTCACCTCTACCCTTAAAAAGGAGGGGAAAAATGTTAGCTATTTCTATGACGGTGTTTGTCTAGCCTTAAAAGCTGGCCAAACCATCCTCTCAAGCCATTGTAGCTGCAAGTTATTTTTAATATTTGCCAAACACTTCAAACCTTCTTACAAGTTACTTCAAATTTTTTTTACCAAACACTTATTCACTTTTTTTTCAAGTAGCTTACAAGTTGAAAGTAGATTAAAAGATAAAAAGCACAAGCTCAGACAAACACCCCCTATTTCCTTCCTCTATTCCCCCAACATCTGACAGTTCTGCAAATATTGCAGCATGGGATTAGACCTTGCAAAGGGCATTGTTCGTAACAACTTGGAAGCTGGAGTCATTGAACCTGCAATGAGCAAAGTGAAGATAATTCAGGTAAAATAATAGAAGTGGAAAAGACATACATCAGTTTTACCAAACTAACCCTATTGCCACATTGATTTTTTATTTTTTTTGGTTTGCTAGTTTGCAACTGAAGCTGCAATAACAATTCTCCGAATCGATGACATGATCAAACTCGTCAAAGATGAAAGTCAAAACGACGAGCAGTAAGGTCAGCATGATGAATTTGAAGATGCAGATCTTTTATTCTCTCTATTTAAAATGGGAAATATGGTATGTAGGTTTTAGCGTTTTCAGACGAGAATGGTTTTGGGTTGGTTATTTGTTATTTTTCCTTTGATAGTAATGTTGTAGGTATTATGCTACAGCCATCTTTTATAGAAAAAAAGTAAAGAAATTCCTCCCTCTGAGCTAATATGCTTACTTTTGATCAATTGTAACTTGGAAAGTGCACTATATTCCTTCAAAGCCACGAAACCCCAACTAGCAATTGGGCCTGTAGTATTTTTTTTGTCATTTTGCTACTGCAGTTATGCAGGTTGAGTTTTGGCTTGGGTTCTTTTTTCTGGTTTTCTTTTTAATGAATTTTTTTTTAGTAATTATTATTGTTATAATTTTTCTATGTTATTATTATTAGTGCGATTTTAGTAAATAGCACATAAGGAAATTATGTTTTAATAAAATAGCACATGTTTTTTTATTTTAAAAAATAGCACATTAATTATTTTTTTCTTATTTTCTGGATAGCAAAAAAAAAAAATGTGCGCTATTTTTTTTTAAATATAAATTTTTTTAAAAAAATATGAAAAATACGAGGTATATACTTCAAACTAAATTTTATATTGTGCCATTTATTACCGTAAAATTCTTATTATTATTAGTAGTAGTAGTAATTGGGCCTAGTTTTAAGGTGCAAAGTTTACGTAGAGCAAAATAAAGTTGAGTGTAGGACAAGATTAGGACTCATGCATACTATAGAAGTCATTTTCTCTTTATTTTCATGAAAAAGAAATAACGAGAAATTCAGAGCATGTGTTATCTCATATGGGTTCATGTGCGTTGCCTTTACAAATAATTTGTACGGATTCACGTGATCTTTCCCTTGTATGCTATTAACAATTTGTTGTAGCTAGATTCTTGGGCAGCCATCTGCTGCATTTTTTAATTATCTCATAATAAGAGGAAGCTTGTTGCAATTGGTCTTTTATAGTTTAAAAAAGATCAAATGGAAGGAAATTGAGTAATAGGTTAAGTAATAAAATATATAATATGAGAAATTCCATCTATCTTCTATACTATTACTTTTGTAAGATTACATGAATGAGGATTTAAATTCTGTTTTGTATTGGATTATTAGTGTAATAAGGGTGAAAATGTAGAATAATGTAAGAATGGCATATTTGATATTTCATTATAATTTCCTTATATTCTTAATTCTAACTCTATGTCACGCGAACAAATAATGGCACCTAAGATCATTTTTAATGTGAATTGTTTCAATTTAATAGCAACATAAAACAATGGAATGTTTTATTATCATTCAAATTTTCCATTTTATTTGACGCATCATTTGTAATTTGTTAGAAAAATATAGTAGAACGAAGGATTTGTTTTGAACGTAGTTTCACTGTCCTTAAGGAAATTTTGCCCCCATTATGTTGCCGTTGGGTTAATGACAATTTGCTCCAGAATATTCAAAACAAATAGAATTTACAGACAGTAAAATTTGTAAATACTCCCAAGAACAAGTTTGAGAATATTGTTTTAATTGCAGGAAGAGAAGGAGAATGTAAAAACTTATGATTCAAAACCGTAAGAGATGTAGTTATTTATAATACATGAAACAACTCTTTAAGACAAACATAATAGTTCATTATGAAAAGTTATATCCGTTAATACATAACCGTTCATTAAGAAATGTTATATATGTTAATAAGGCACCTGTTAATGTATACAACTTTCTCTTCTCTTTTCAAAGTGGGATAACAGAACTAACTTTCTCCATTATATCACTAACTATTTCTAACATAATTTACATCATATAGGTGCTCTTCAATGATAGGTGCAATTACAGTCAAATAATACATACATCGTATGTTTATTATGATGATTCAAATTTCTTCACTTCTATTCTAAAGAAAAACTGTAAAATGCCTACAAACTCTTAGCACGGGTTTCTCTTCATTTTCACAATTTTTGTTTTTGTTTTTGGTTTTTGTTTGTAATCTGGTATCAGGGTAGAGTACAGCTTTGGGGATTAAACTACTAAATTACAATTACATATATTATACTAGTATAATCCAAAGATGATGATGAATTAAGGGAGGGCACATGGTAGGTTCACGTGCATTGCCTTTGCATTGGGATCATATCACCTGGTAAAGTCACGTGATTCAAGGAATCTCCCACCAATGCCAAAACCTTGTTACTAATTGCATGCATTATCACAACTATATATCTTATCATGATTCTCGTCATCTTTCTAACATATTCTTTATTCTTTCAAGGGGAAAAAAAATTATGGGAAGTAGTAAGAAAAATATTCAACCATTTTCTTTTCTTTATCTTGGACAGAAAACATTTTTAGGTAGACTGTCTACTACATCATCTGAAGACTGAAAACTGATGTATAACGTGATAAAAACTAATTTTCCATTCAAATTTTCATTCTATCCTAAAAATCTCCCAATCCAAACAAAATGTTTATTAAAACGTAAAAAGAAGAAATCTCTTATACTCGTATACAATTCTTGATTTTTCTCTTATTTCTTCAATTTAATCTTGTGGATATATATATATATATATATATATATCTTCGTTGCAGCTTTACCAGTCGATACATAATCTAAGAATTAAGAAATTCCTAGTAAAAGTAGAAGTGTCAATGTCATATTTTCTTGGTAAACAAACAAAGAACTAATAAAAGGTACTTGAAAACGTACAATAAGTACTTTGTTAGTTTTGGCAAAAAAAGCTCCACCGCCAAAGCCAATGCTTCTGTTTCACTTCACTCAGTCACCGACCTCCCCTTCCCTTCTAATTAATAGTATCCCTCCTTGCAATATTTAATAAATATTTTTGTCATTCTAAAACAAATATCTCGTTTTATTTTATATATATATATATCTCATTTATAAAATTTATTCAACAATAAAATTATCAAATCTACAATACAATTATTTTGAGGTGGGACAATTGCAAGTGGTAAAATTCTCACTATTTAACTTTTTTAAATACAAATGCATCCCAAGATCTCAAACTCAATGCTAAGAGCTTTCTTTCAATTTATTTTATATAAATCCTTTTTTTTTTTTTTAATCATGGTTGATATGGATCAAAATCGAAATATTTTTACAATGTTTATAAAATTATTTCCTCTATTCTAACATAGAAACCCAATTTTGAATGAAATAAATACTAGTGCTTCAGTCTTTTTTAAAAAAATCATCGCGTAATAAATCAACAAAATTTAAAGTGATGTCTATTTTAACTTGTCCCTCCACAATATATAAGAGGCCCGCGGGATTGACGGAAGGGGGAAATATCACACTTAGATTACAAAATTATTATATTTCCAATCCATGCATTTCAAATTCTATGCATTTCACTAAATTAATTAATTAAAAGAAGTCCGTTAAATGTGAAATAGTTAATATAGTGAACTTGAGAGGACTTAAACAGTCCAATTAATGCCAGCAGTATCCAGTTGTAATAAAAAGCGGTGGTGGCAAATAAAAAATATTTATATATTTTATAGAACGTTACGGAACAAGGCCCGTTTCTTCCTCCGTCTCTTTCTACTCTACTTTTGCACTTTTTGTGAGTTTGCCGTTACCACCTCCTCTTTGTTTGTACTGTCTACTAGTAGCGGAAGACGTAGTGAATTACGCATATGTGGTCCCACTTTGCTTTTTATTCGCCACGTGGTCTCTCTTTTTGTTTCGTATAGTAAAACTATTTGGGTCAACTAGCATGCAACTTCATGTTGTGGAGACAAATTTGACAGCCAAGGCTTTTTCTTTTACTATATAGTAATTTTTTTTTATAAAATACAGTTTTTCTATATATTAATTATAATTAATTACACGATACCCGATTTTTACGTTATTTTAAATTACTCCTATGAATTATATATATATATATATATATATTCTAATAATGAGTAATGAAAGTTTTAACATTTTCAATAGTAATATTTTTTATTTTATTGTCAATAAATTTATTTTAGATTTTAGACTGTGTAGTCTTTTTTTTTTTTTCATACTTTGATTTTACACATATATCCATAGTGTAAAGTATAATTCAATTTAATGAACTGTTTTTTACAATTTAAATTAAATGTAGCTATATTTTTATACATTTTTTATTTTTAAAAAGTATTTCTTATATTATTATCTTGTAACCCTCTGTTTTTTATTAGATATACGGCTCATTTTTATATACTGTTAAAATTTTACGTAATTATAATTTAAAATTTACATTTTGTATTTTTGAAGATTTTCAATATAATTCTAATAAATTGTGACTCTAATTTATTAATCTAATTTTTAATTAGAATTATGTGCATTTTATCAACCTAATAAACTATAAATAATTGGAATACTTCAAATTAGTATATATTCAATTCATTTAAATTTAAATTAATTTTCAAATTACATTTCTTATCATTTTTATATATAGCATCTGATATTAAATTATTACCAATAAATTTTGGAAAATTACTATCTAGTTTATATTTTTTTATAAATTTTTTCTTTATTTTAAAAATTATTTTAGATTCGATATGTACTTAAAATAGAATGTTGGTTGATTTTAGATTTATATTAAAATATAACTTTTAAAATTCAAAATCTAATCATTATAAAAATTCTAATACTTAATTGTATGAATTAAATTAATTATTAAAACAATAACAATAATTATTTATTGATGATTATCTCACATAATATTTAAAAGAAGTAAAAAATAAAAATATAACTAAAAGATTAACTAGTGCTTATTATGTGCATTATGCCATGTAAGCAACCAAGAATTATATTTTATATATTTTAATAGATAATAGAAGTTAAAATAATTATGGAGCACATAAATATACAGGAGTTTGTTTTATTTTAACCTAAAATTTAGTTTGGAAACAAAAATAGTTGCTTTAAAAAAAATTAAAGTTAGAATTTTGAAAATACAGCTATATTAAAATTTACATAATTAAATCATCTAAATTTAATCATAATATCAAAATTTATAAATAAGGGAAACTTAGGAGTATATAGTACCAATACCAACATTACATAAACACAATTCAAATGAAAAAATTTCAATGAAATTATTTTTAATTAGTGTAAAAAGGTGGGGTCCACCGGCTTAGCTTGTAGTTGTAGTAGAGCTGGCAATCTGACAAATCATAAACTTGGCCTGGGGCGGAGTTATCAAATCCTGGTTTAAGAAACAGATAGCAGAGAAATGGCTCTCAGGTAGTATTAGGAAAACCTTTTGCCGACACACACGTGAAAACCAACCCCTATTTTTTTTTTTCTTTTATTCAAAACTAAATACATTACGTGCTTGCATGAACTAAAGTCTGAGAGCGGTCGTACGAAAGTACTACCTAGTCGTGAAAATAAACTGAAAAAGGAATACCTTATTATTCTTATTATCCATCGTGTTTAATCCGGATAAAGTTCAACCTACTCTGATTGTGGATAACATTAAATTGATTCTGAAAAATGTATAAATTAAAATAGTTTTGTTATTTAAAAAATTTATTTAAAATGGTAATTACTGCTTCATTATTTTAGTTAAAATACATATTTTCTTTATTTTGAAATTTTATTAATTTGGTGTACAAATGGTTGGTTGGCTATGAGAATTGTAAATGGATGTAGGGGTGAGCATAATAAACACTAACCGCAATCAAATCGAAAATGAACAGAAAATTAGTTAACTAAGTGGTTCGATTCGATATATGATGCTGGAAGTTTAAAAACTGACTGGTTCAGTTCGGTATTCAGTTTTGAGCGTATGAGAACTGAACCAAACCGAAAATCGCATCTATCATATGAAACGACGACGTTCTACTCATGACTGTATATGTATTAACCCTAAACTAATGGATGCCCACCTCGCCAGTCGCTTTGCTTCGTTCATCTCCTTTCTTCCTCCCTCGTTCATCTCTTTCATAGTCTTTTTTATATCCGTTGTTCACCAACGCACCATTACCATCGCAAGCTACCATTCTTCTTACGACCAGCTCCACCTAACGAAACTCTAATTTTCAGATCATCAGACTCTCTCTTCCTCTCCCTCCTGTCCGGTCGTTCATTGAACCGTTGCTCATGTGACCACCACATCATCTCTGCCACCCACGGCCACTAGTAGCAAGATCAGACGCCACCACCACCCACCGCCACGACCAGCTCATCATTCTTCACGGTTTCAAGCAGCAAAGTCTATTGACCGGAGAGAGCATGACCAGACGTTAACTCTTCAAGATCAGGTAACCTAGCCTTCATGTTTTTGTATATGGGATTTGGTTGCTAGCTTTAGTTCCCTAGCTGGTTTTGCCTTTTTTTTTTTTTATCTATTTGCTTTGATTTTAATGTACATTTTGAATTTGTACGGCTTTAGGGACTATTGGGAGTTAATAAGTTATTGGCCTATTGATTTTATTATAACTTTGGGTTCTGAATATCCAGGTAATGTTAGATTAGTAGCTCTTTGTTTGCTTGCACTGATTGTGAATGACAAAATTCCGTTCTGAATATTTGTGTTCTGTTTCTACAATTTTAGGTTATGGTAAAATTTGGTTTTATAATCGAACCGAACAAAAAATAAATCGAAATAAGTGATTTAGTTGCTATTTGGTTTTTACATGATTGGTTCAATTTTCGATTACTAACTGAGGGTTTGGGGTTTTTGGTTGCTCACTTCTAAATGGACGGATGGAAAACTTGGATTTGTCAAATTAAATTAAGTAGTATATTTTTTTTTCTGTGCTTAGTCTTACTGAAATGCATATTTTAAACCATTGATGGGATCATAAACACATGTTATGTTAGCTCATAAATAAGCATTATGATGACTTATAGCAAGGAAACCATACCATCCTTATTAAGTTAGTATATAATTTTTTATTGGATTTGATGAATGGGCATCATTGTTTGACCTTACCTTCTTAATTTACCTAAGTTTTGTTTTAAATATGCTTACCTATTTTTGGAATATTAAATCAATACAATATATATATATATATAATAAAAATTTAAATTTATCTTATAGAGAGCATCTCATACATCAAACACCAATGTAAGTAAATATTTTTCAAATTTTTTATTGAAAAAATTATTGCATATACTCAATGTTCAAGGATATTTTTTTTTTTTTACATATACAAGGAGATTTTATACACTAGAATAATAAGCTTTTAAAATTTTTAACTTCTTGAACAATTTTATTATTTTTATTAATAGCTCTATTTCTCATGGTAATTAAATACATTTTAAATTGAATAATCTTTTTATTCACAAATAATTATTTATTTTCGTATTTTCCATATTTTTTAAATAATTCTTTAATTAAATTTGTTTAAAAGTTTAAATAATTTAATTAAATGAAAAGTAAAAAAATACACACTACTATATGAATAAAATATATATTTTTTTTCATAAATTATAACCTAAAAAAAGTAGTATTATTTATGTTGGGTATTAGTATAGCCTCCACACTCCACCGTCAAAATCCCTGATGGCAATGGAACTGAAAAATGTCAATGAAAATTATCATGTTGACGTTGGAAGAGGGAGTGATGGTTTATACATTTATTATAATATAAATTCCTGTTTTCTTGCAAGATGAGCTATTGGTTCAATTTCACGAAATGCATATCCCTTTCACTTTCACATTTATAATCTCTTTTTTTAATAGCTCAAACCAAACAAGTTTAGGCAATATTATAAACATAAAATATTAATAACTTTTATGTTTATAATTTTTTAAAGTTTAGGCGATAATAAGTAATTTTTTAAAAACTTTTCAAACACTTTCTTCCATTTTAACTTATAAAAATATTTTAATTTTTTTTATATATTGAAAAAGATTTTAAAAATTTAAGTAACATTTTATAAAAATTAGCTCTGTTTGTATTTTATAATAGCTATAAACTTATAAGTAAATAACTATAATGTTACGATAAAATTTTTGTTAAGACTTTAAATTTTTGGGAATTTTAAGTTTAATAGAACCTTACTTAAATTTTTAAAAATTAAAACTATTTCAAAAATTCATTTTAATATCATACATTAGAATTAGATTAATTATGAAGAGCGGTTGATAGAAGTCAAAATATGTAATTTAATTTAATTAGAGAAAAAGAGTGAGCAAAGTATGCATATGCCGAGGTAAAAGGAGGCAAAGATGCAAAAACACCCATACCAATTGCAGAGGTAAAGCATGTGGAGCCATGTGTCCTTTCTCCATGCACTTTCATTACACTTCACCCTCTTCCTTCTTTATAATACCCATTTCCTCTATTTCCACTCCTTCTCTTTCGACCCAAACCTTTCTTCTTCTTCCCCTTTTTCTCTGTCTCTTCTGCGCCTCCTCTGTCATTTTTAGCAATTCTTTTCTTCTTAGAGAAAAAAACTTCAGAAAATGGACATTTATGGACCGGATTGTTTCCGCATTGACGATCTTCTTGACTTGTCAAACGATGAAATCTTCTCTTCCTCCACCTCTTCCTCCTCCTCCTCCGCCGCCGCTGTCCACCATCTTTCTCCGCCGCAAAATCCTTCTACTCTTCATTTCCCTTCCTCCGTAGCTCCTGTTCTCTCTACCGATTTCACCGACCATCTTTCTGTTCCTGTATGTTTCTTATCGAAAACAATCATCGCTACCATTTTTTTTCTTTCTTTTTTTTACTGAATTTTGTGTTTTATTTTGTAGAGTGATGACGTGGCTGAACTTGAATGGCTATCGCAATTCGTAGAGGATTCCTTCGTCGACTTCCCTGCGAACTCACTCGCCGGAACGATCAACGTCCAATCTAACGCGACAATCCTCGGCAAAGCAGCACGAAGCAAACGCTCGAAAGGAACAATGGCTAACAGCACTGCGTGGACAATGTCAGCTGAAACTGCACCTCCGATGACCGGAAATATGAAATCGAAGAAAGATACGTATAGAGCATCATCGCCAACAACTGATGGCGGAGTTCGCCGTTGCACACATTGTGCTTCAGAGAAGACTCCACAGTGGCGTACAGGTCCATTAGGACCTAAAACGCTTTGTAATGCTTGTGGTGTTAGATTCAAATCCGGCCGGCTAGTTCCAGAATACAGACCGGCTGCGAGTCCAACTTTCGTGCTGACTCAGCACTCAAACTCGCACCGGAAGGTAATGGAGCTCCGGCGACAAAAGGAGATGTTGAGACAGCAGCAACAGCATCATCATCATCAACAACAGCAAGATTTTGAAGTCTGCTAATCAATCGGAAGCTTTTTCCATTAGTATCTATTTGTAGTAGTAGTAATTAAAATTAAAAATTTTCCGTTCTGTTTAGAATTAAAATTAAAAATTTCAAATTAGAGGAAAAATTTTGAAGTTGTGTACATCTGGTGAAAGAGGGTGATGCAATGGTGACAAGCGACAGAGAGCTATATGGGAATTTTTTTTTTTTTCAAGCGCTATGGAAAAGCTTCTTCTGGTCACGTGGATATCGAGGGAAGGATAGAAAGGAAGACTGGGCAATGGGTAATTTGGAGAAGGAAAATGAATTGTGAAGCCCAATCCAAAAATGCTTATTTGGGTGTTGAGTTCAGGAAAGTAGCCCAGTGATAATAATAATAAAAAAATAATTATTAATAATTTAGAATAAAATTGGAATTGTTGTAAACGTGATCAATCATTATAATACTTGATTTACTTTCCTAAAAACAAAAAATTTATTCTTGATTTAAAATCATGCTTTTCCTCATGTTCACACAAATTCGACCGATTACTAACTTGATTCGGATTGATCCCAAAATCATGAATGTATCCTTTCAACAAATGGTAAGAGTTTGCAGAGTTAATAAAGAAAAATGCAATGTGTTTATGTTGCTAAATAATAAGAAAACGGCAGCATTTTGGTTGTTTTATAAGCAATCATTTGTCCCCATATTATTATTATTATTATTATTATTATTATTATTATTATTATTATCCATGTATTTTCACTTAATTAATTAATTTATTTTCATATTTTAAAAAAATTATGCTATTTTGTTTTTATTATCAAAACTAGTGATGTAAATAAATAAATTGTGTCTCCTATAAATCGTTTCTTTATCCTTATTACAAATATAGCATTAGTTTTGACTGAAACAATATATATTTTTCGAAACTACTAAAAATTTCATTGTATCAACTAACTGAATTTTTTTTTTGAACATATTGATGTTGTTTCAGACAACTGATATTTTTTTTTTATAATTTTTAGACATATTGATATTATTTCAGTCAAAACTACTATTTTACTTTCACTCTAGATCCTCATATTTTTACACCTATGAAGACAATGCATTTTAATCTTAATTCTATTTAATTTATTTAATAAATTTTATTTAATTATAGTCAACTAATATTAATAATTTAAATATAACAATAAATTAAAATATAATATCTTTATTTTTTATTTATAATTATTTAATAATTGAATAATAAATATATTAATTTACAATGTCGTTTAGAGGTAACATGGAATTAGTGGAGAAGAAAATTGTTGGTTCATAATAGTAAATAGCATTGGCCCAAACAAATCATTTTCCACAATTAACTTAACAGAGCTAAGAACGCAAGCCATCACACATGGACGAGAACCGAAAAACATACTACCTCCGTTTTTCTCATATATTTACATTTAATATTTCACTAATATCAATACAAACTCACTTTTCACCAATACTAATACAGAAATAATAATAAATAATTACTAACCCTTTAAAAAACTTACTTTTTCACCAATACCAATAAAAAAATAATAATAAACAATTACAAAATTTTCTATAAATGGAAATATAAACAATTCGAAAAAACACTCAAAAACAGAAATGTAAACATATCATAAAAACGGAGGTAGTATCTACTTAAAAAGAAAGAAAGAGTAAAAACATATGGTCTTCTCCATTGCTTAAAGAAAATAAAAGCATTCTGTGACCCATAAATCCCAATTTTGATAACAAATGAAGAACTAAACAAATCTTCTTTTTCTTTTGTTATGACATCTGATCAAAAGGAAGTAATCTCGCAAGCAAAGCGTGGTTTTACAACTAATTTAAGTAAAACCCATTAATGGCTTTAGATCAACCGCTACACAATGACACATTTTTGGAAAAATGAACTATTTCCATCAAGATGCATTTGAAGTATTCACCAGTTTTCTTGCAGGGTTACATTTATCCAATGGGCAAAAACAAATCATATACTACGGTAATATTACAGAGAAGTCCCAACAACTGATAAATTTGATTATCGAAAGGGAGTGTTCAACCTTGGATATCCTGATCATATTATTACCTAATTATGCTTCTCTCTCTTTTTTTGAAGGGGGAAAAAAATTCTAACAGAATACAAATTTGAAACTTGGAACTCCATTAAGAGAGATGTCTCTCTTACAACCTTTTATATCAATTTGGAGTTTTAAATCTGAAGTATAATAGCAAAAATGTAGTATGTGCAGAAGAACACTGCTGTCAAACTGAGATCCCATAGTTACTAATTTTCGTGACCTCCTTCGTCAATTCATTCTTCTGTTGCTTAGCCTCAGAAGCAAGGTTGGAAACCTGCCAATCAAATTATAACATATAAGCAAATTTATCACCACAAGGGTGCAAACCATAACATGAAGGGCATTGTAGTTCACTATCTGATGCTGTAGGACCATTCACAGTCAGTACTCAATAGGGTGCATCAAAGTGTCACCATAAGAAACAAAAAGTTATAGGAACTAAAACTAATAAAAAAAAGTTGACAAGTGCTTCAATCATGCCGAAGAATGGATTAATGAACAAAATCATCAGTTTCCCTCCACAAGCTGCAAGACTTCAGGAAAGGTAGAAGGTGCTTTGTCAAAATGACAATTCTAAAGCTCTCCAAAACTTATTCATGTTTCTTTTTCTAAATCGCACAAACATTGGAAGCAACAGTCAAATCCACACTCATTATGAACAAATCCAACGAAAACCATGTTGAGGGAATAAAAGACCGTAAAATATTAAGACGCATGCAGGCCTTTATTAGTTTTAGATCTACTTAGTTAGCTCTTCCTTCAATTTCAGCAGGTCTTTTGTATATAGCAAACTCTGTAGTTCACTAATTAATCGTATTGCCCTATGTGGCTAATCTCTACCATTACAATTTTATCAACTATAAGGTTAGAAATTCCATAAATATTTGAGTAGGTTATAGCCAAATTCAAAATGTTCACAACTAATTCAACAGAGGTATCAAATCCAAAGCATTGTCATCAAAATGGTACCAACTAGTATATTGATCTGCCATGCCCTCTTTCCTTCACAATCTGCCCTCATGTTTATATAAAAATACATAAGACAATCAAGAATAAACTGTTGCCTTCTTGGCAAATTTTTTTACTCCTTTGGCCCTAGTAACATATTCATAAAGACAAAGCACAAAAATACGCTACTGAAGCATCAAATACGTATTTATAGTACCCAAAAGCCAAACCTTAAGCAGGAATGCTATGCCAAAAAGATGTACCTGTGACCGAAATTTAGATGCTTCTCTTTTGGGTAGTTCCTGAAGAATATCCTTCAAACCTGCCACAACAAAGAAGAAACTTAGGCATACACAAGCATGTTGTTTATCCAACTAAGTTTAGTTTGCTACAATCTGAATAACAGAGATGCAATATGGACACTACCTGCTGCTTGCCTTTCAATCTTATAGGCTGAGTGAATCACACCTCGAATTTGCTTCCCTGCTTGTCTGCAACAAGAAACAAATGAGTTTGAACAGAATAACAAGCTAAGTGAATATAAGTGCAATTATATCACAAACCTGAGTTTCGTCCTGCCACGAGAAAACTCTGTTTCGGCTAATGATGCCCCCCTCTGTAAAACAGAATCCATATATTATGGCTCAATAAATGAGTGAGCGACGATAGTTTAACTCGAGAAAAATGCTAGTGCATTATTTGAAATTCAAGGTGGGCTAACCAAATTTCAGCAAAATCCTGAATTATTGTAACACCAATACTTTTTTAGAAGGACTAAGATCCTGGTGTAAGTTGGTTTGTTTTCTGTCAAGGTGAAATGCCCCTTTTTTTTTTTTTTTGATTTTGGGAAACAATTGTTTGGAAATGATGCCCCCCTCTGTAAAACAGAAACCATATATTATGGCTCAATAAATGCGTGAGACGATGTTTAACTCAAGAGAAAAATGCTAGTGCATTATTTGAAATTCAAAGTGGGCTAACCAAATTTCAGCAAAATCCTGAATTATTGTAACACCAAGATCCTGGTGTAAGTTGGTTTGTTTTCTGTCAAGGTGAAATGCCCTTTTTTTGTTGGATTTTGGGAAACAATTGTTTGGAAGGGTTATGGCAGATTGCCTTCAGGCTTCAGCACAATTATACCATTGTGGCATTATCAAACTTGAATCCTAATAAAGCTACAAAGGAATGTTAAAATTTGTAAAATTCAGGATTCAATGTTCTGCCTTCCTAGCTTTGAGTACAGCTACAGTTCACCAAAGAATGTAACCATCTCCATTCACAAAAGTAAATATCTAATGGGCATAAAAGCTCTACTAGCATGATGACTCTAATATATATTATTTTTTAACATAAATACATAATAAATGAAAATGTGCCGAACACTTTATGCTTCAAAAATAAAAACTGAAAGACTTTAACGATATTATTGAACCAACAGAGAGAGAGAGTATGCAATATTTCTGCATTCACACATCATCCTAGTGACTCTAATTCATCAGCTAAAAGTGAAGAATTATAGAAGATACCTCTAACTTCTCACTTTCAGCCCTCAGTTGAATAAAAGAATTCTGCAGTTCCTTTAGTTTAGCATCCGCTCTCTTAAGTAACGCCTGAAAGCAAAACATAGAATCTAAATTAGTTCAAAAGATCTACAAATATAACTTAATCCTTAGAATGAGAACTATGCAATAACATGTATAATAATCCTATAGGCATTCATAAAATGAAAACTATCTATGCATGCATCTCGCAGCCACAATTTCCGTCCCATCACTTGACTCTAAAAGCCCATAAGGCAACACAAAATTATGATTTCAGTCCTCAAACATAAAACACAACAATCCCTTTCAAATTTAAAATTTTCACTTCAGATTACTAGAAAATTTGTTATTCCATAAACATAAATTTCAGTTCAGATTACTCTTGCTTACCTCTTCGCTCATGAAAAGGCGCAAGGTGTTGTGGTATAAAAAGCGTCTTGGTCCTGCCAATTATAAGTCAAATAGACTATGAATAGCAAAGAAGTCATAGTTTTTTCTTTCTATTATAAATCATATGTAAAAAACCATACACTTATTGTATGTTCTTGAACTAACTTACTCTTCAGAACCACGAGTCCCAAACCAACAGCAACGCCGCCGGTAATTAATGGATGTGCCGCTGCAACTTTGACGCTGTCTGCATAAGAAATGAACAAAACAAAACGTCATTGGCGCCAAACAAAAACATTCATTACTAATGTGAAGGATAAAGAATGCGTACCTTTAACCTTTCCGAATACAATATTCTCATAAATATCAAACTCATCCTTGAAATCTTGAAGAGAATCCTACACGCACCAATCAATCAATCGATTAAAATAGCTATTGGCCATTGAAAAATGAAAATAATGCAATAAACCTGTAATTCGAATAGCTTACAATAGTTTGATTAAAATGAGCAGAAGAAGTTGAACGAATTTCAGAGAGGCGAGATCTGAAGGTCTTGGTGGCGGTGTCGAGTGTATCTTCGACAGTCTTTTGGTATGTACGAGCTTGTTGAACTGCGATGTCTATCCATGGACTGACTTCTTCAAGGGTTTTAGATTTGAGCGTCGAAGTGAAATCGCTGAGTGGCGGTAGGATTGGCTTGTCCTCCGGTGAAGATGATCCTGGAATCGTTGCCATTTTGTGAAGATTTTGGTCTATTTTGGTCGAGCCATGCTTTCATGAAGACTTCTTTCGGCTTCTGACCCGGAAGTATGTGATCCGAACCGGATGGCGCATCAACGGCCCGGCCCGTAGTAATATTCGGCGACAGTCCCAACTTGTAGTGGTGAAAATATATCATTGTCCAATATATATATATATAGAGGAATATCATTGTCCAATATTTGAGAGGTGAAAATAATACGTGAAATATTAAGAATAATTTAAAAATAGTATGATTTTTTGTGTTGAAATAAAAAATGAAAACAATATAAATTTAGATCCAACTACAATTTTAAATTCTGTTGAAAATTTTAAAATTTTAAATTAAAGAAAAAATATAACTTTTTACCTCTGTATTTAAATTTTATGGAAAATAAAAAAATTTTATTTATATATTCTCCTAACGTTTTTTAATATTAATATATATGCTTGAATAACTTATGAATTATTATATCATATGGGTTAGCCATTTTAAAATAATATACGCAAAAATATATGACAGTTATCAATATCTATAAAGAGTATTATTATTAAGGTCATTTTGACTAGCGGCTCGCATGCGATATTTGGCAATTTTTTTTTATTTTTTTCAAATGTCAAAGATGGGATATGATAGGTAAAAATTAGCCTTGAAACGTCAATATAAGCTTCCGTAGAAGAAATCGGAAGTGGTAGCAGAAGTCAGAAGAAATGTGTTTAAATTATGAGAAAATTGTCAATAACAAACTCTTGTTCAGCTCTGATATGCAGCATTCCTCAAATATCATTCAAAATTTTGAAGAAATGGAAGGGGAAAAAAATAGCAAATATGCAAAACACCAAGAGAGAGTTCGTGAAGAAGAAGAAAAAATTAAAGCAGTAAAAACACGGTTAATATGTTTAATACTAGGTAAAAATAAAGGAGTGATATTTTTGTACTAATCAAAACATTATAGAGGGCTTTATTAATGCGTTGTACCTTATCTCTTCTAATATTACTGTCTTCCTCCGAAGATAGGATGATTGTATACTATTTGAAAAGTAGAATCAACACATTCGTCTAAATATCTATAAAAATTCAGCTCCATATTTTTTGAGGTAGCCTTTCCTTGCAACTGTTCAATGACATATTTATGCATTCCATCCGTCCAAGCCTTCGTATTTCTGTACATACATTTCCCGAATTCAACCGGCTCCATCTTATAATGTAGGTGATCCCCATAGCCAATATAATCCTTGAAGCAACAGCTAATAAGCATATGCTCAAGCACGACTGCATTTTTCAGCAAATATGATGTCAATTCAAGTTGAGTACCAATGCCTTGAAATTCAAAAAATTCAACTTCTTTTAAGTGAGTATAACTGAACTCAGGGATGTCTTTCATTGTTCTTCCTTCAATTTTAGACCACCAACCTGGTATATATGGGTTTAACTGTAACAACCATTTGAGCATACAAATTAGCACTACTTAAAACATATGGCTAACTAACAAGAATAAAATGACGAAAATCTCATATCAAAACAACAAAAGCAAACTAAAATCCACAAGGGAAAGAAGATGACTAACCGTCAGGTTAAATATCTGGAGAAGAGGGCAAGCAGCCAAAACAGGGATAATCTTCCGAATATCAAAGGGATCAAGGTCAGCTTTCAAAAAAAAAAAAAAATTCCAATTTCTTTAAGTTGCCAAATGCCCCTACAGTAGAAGGCATGGTTTCTACATGGAGACCCAAAGAAAAAAAACAAAACGAAATCCAATACACATAATTAGAGGGAGAAGTACAAGTGCACTTGAACCAAATAGTATAAACTAGGAACAATTTGCAAACTAGCATAACACTAGCAAACACAGATAGAGTATGAAGTTGCGGAACATTATTCACTATTCTACTAAATAAACTATCGGAAAAGCTGCTTCTGTATCACCTCTTGTCACAAAAAACAGTGTTACAATGAACAATTTTCAAATTGGGAACACCAGAGAGCATAACGTTGAACTCCCACCGGGTACTGCAAACCTCAAGAATAGTGAGAGTTGTAATAGAGACATCGATCTCCTTTAATCCATCACAAGCTCCCACAGTCAAAGCTTTCAACCTTAGGAATGGGCCACGAAAACTCAAAACAGCTGGACACAAACGCCGCTGTAATCTCAGCCCTTCAAGCTTAGAACACCTTGACAAAATAAATAGCAACATACTTTGATCTAGTGCAGTGTATGTTAAGTTAAGGAACTTAAGGGAAAGAAATTGGCCACTAAAACAATAATCACGTTTTAGTACGCAAGACCCCAACGATAGACGCTTCAGCTTAGATGCTTCAGACAAATGCTGGAAAGAAAAGGCATATAACTCACGTTGTTCTACTGTTGAACATCCAACAGTGCATGAACAGGAAATGTTCAGCTCTTCAACACCCAGCCTAATTGCATACGTGATCCAACGATCAATATCAGAAGCAAACTTCCTGCCTAGGCAAAAAGCCACTTCAAAGAGATTGATGTCTATGCAAGATGTGTCTAGTTTATTTCTCCCCTTTCTATAAGAATTGACCAAATTCCTGGTAATTCTCTATCTGATGTTTGGTTGAATTTGTGTCAATTATTAAAGAGAAGAAGTAGGGATGATACTCTTATTTCTTTTGCTGTTTATCTGTTGTGGTATATATGGAAATCAAGAAATGCATCTGTTTTCAATAATCATCTTGTTTCATGCACGAAAACTGTTGAATTAGCCAGGAAAGGTTTGGAAGAATTTCAAGCTACTAACACTCAGGAAGATAATGACGATATTGATGACTATTCTTCAGACCGGCTTGTGAATTGGCAGCCTCCTCTAGCTGGTCTTTTGAAATTAAATGTGGATGCTACATTGCAAAAGGATAATTTTTATGGGGTTATTGCAGTAGTGGCAAGAGGAACAGATGGGAAAAGTAGTGGATTGGAGGCTAAGGCGATTGGATTTCTATAGAGATCCTTTGATTCTGGAAGCTCTTGCAGTCAAGGATGCAGTTCAATTGGCTATTCAACAACAATTGAGAAATTGCATTACTGAGACAGATTGTAAGCAGGTGGCAGATGCAATACAAAGGAAATGTCAACCTTATATTAAAATTGAGGATATTATTAGTAATAGTCAAATGATGCAGAATATTATTAATTTTAAGATGTTTTTTATCTTAGGGTATGTAATGTGTTGGCTCACAATTTAGCCAAGAAAGATACTGATAATAGTTTTTATATAATATTTATGCACATAAACTATTTTTTAGTTGTACTTAGGCCGATTCCAACCGGTCTTCATTTTTCAATTTCTTACCTCCAATCAGACGCTATATTCCATTTTCCAAGGAAAATATTTTTGTCGTTCCACTATGGTTTGGAGACCCAAATTGCATCTCCATGTTCATCAATATTTTAATCTTTTTTTTATGCTTTTTTTGGATGCTTTTTTCTTTTTGTTTAGATGTTTTTTCTTTTGTCTTATATTTTTTGTATATTATTATTATTATTATTAATTAGATACAAGTTTTTAATTTATAAAATAAATTTGAATTAAAATAATTATAAATATTTTGTTGAGATATTTTATTTAAATATAATATTTAGTTAAAAATTTATTTTAATATTATTATATTTATTTATTAATATAAATTTTAAAGAAGAAAAAGAAAAAATTACCTTTGATAATTTATATAATATTAATATTGATAAAATTTATAAGTGAATAAAAATATTAATATTTTATTATTTAAAAATTGAAATTTAAAAAATTGTTGGAATTAAAATAAAATAGGGATAATATTTTATAGAAATATTCCATTTTGAATTTCCGTTTCCAGAAATTTTTGACGGGGTTGGAGATGGCGTTAAGGTTGTTATATAATATTGTTACAAAAAAAAAAAAAAAAGGGTTGTTATATAATATAATAAAAGTGATATCTTGTTTAAAAAAAAAAAAAACCGCAATGTGCAGTGCTGTTTGAGCTTGTTGCGGTTTAACCGCATTTGCTCACCCATACGCTACTCTTAAAAAGACCCGCGGGAGACAAAGGCGATACCACGACGAATCATCTGTTGCTTTGAATCCCTCTCGCCATCTCTCTGGTCCAGCAATCTTCGAAGCCCCAGTCTTCAAATCTCAATCGATCTTGACTTCCCGAACCACAATCTCTTGAAATCTTTAATTCATGATGTCTAATTTGTTTTCAAGTGTTCTGAATCTGCTCGAGAGTTTGAACGAAGTCAATCTCGACTCAGTTTTGCGAGAATTCCGTCAGGTACCTTTTTAATTCATAATGTGGAATTGCATTGATCTTCTAATCTTTTGCTCTTCATTTCTCATAGTCAATTGGCAAATGGAGGTAGGGATAGAGACTGTGATCCAGTTTGATGTTGTTATGGTAGTGGTAGACCAAGCGATTATTCACGATAAATGATTTAGTTATGTAGTAAAACAAATTTTCGTATAATCCAAGTTACTACCGTTGGTTCGTGTATCATTTTCTTTCTCTTGATTCATAGCTCTAGGTTTATTTTACAGGTGCTCAAAAGGCGATACCACGACGGATCATCTGCTGCTTTGAATCCCTCAACATCAGCCGGAAGTAAGAGTTAGCTTCAGTCTCAACAACATCATCAGAAAACCCCTCAGTGGTAGATGGATCTGCAGGGCCCCCGTTCTGTAGCCTTGGATTAGAGTCACTTGTTAAGCCCGCATGAGCTTTGAGCACCTGTAAAATAAACCTAGAGCTATGAATTAGGAGAAAGAAAATGATACATGAATGCATTAAAAAGGTACCTGACCAAAATCTCGCAAAACTGAGTCGACATTGGTTTCATTCAAGCTCTGGAGCAGATTCAGAACACTTGAAATTGAAAACAAATTAGGCATCGTGAAGTAAAGATTTGAAGAGATTGTGGTTCAGGAAGTAAAGGTCGATTGAGATTTGAAGACTGGGGCTTCGAATGTTGATTCTGATGATGGGCTGCAATGGTTGACAGGGAACAATTAATTTTTGAATACATGATTGGTAATCTTTTTGAAGAGTACAGATTCTTTCCCAATTATTCTGAAAGGGAATTGAAAATTGCTGCTGTTCTTTTTGGTGAGTTTTAATAATGGAAGAAAGTCTTCCTTCGCTCATTTTCTGATATTGTTATCTGTTCAGAAGCGTTTGAAGTTTTTTTCGCGTATTATTTGTACAGTTGAGTTTATTTACTAATTTTATCAGCTGTGGACTTTGCCATCATCCGCTTTTATTTAGAACAAATTTGTTCTTGTCATAAGCTATGGTTTCACATGTTGCGTGGTCATGAAAGAGAAGTTTGCTTTAATGGTTCAGGTTGTCTTGTTTGGAAGTCCGACATTTGGGCACTGATATTTACAGTAATGGTCTTAATGTTAATTTATTTTGGCAGAGACGTAATGTTTTCTAAAATAACATGTTCCAGTTTTTTTTTCCAACTTTTCAAATGAATGCTCTAGTAAGTGCAGTAATGGAGTTGCATTTATCTCCAGTTTATTTAAGCTCATCATGGTGTTTTGTTAATTTTACTCAGTTGATTGAGCATCAACTTTGGCCCTCCCCTTCTCATTTGTTGTGACCATCTTGTTGCTTGCGTTTGCAGGTTAATATAGTTCTTATTGGTTTGCAGGTTAATATAGTTCTTATTGGTTTTCATATTTGCAGGTTCTGTTATCAAGCATCAGCTAGTAACTCATTTAAAACTTCGGATTGCTTTGCTTTGTGTTTTAGATGCGCTACGAAAACCTCCAGATTCCAAAGTTCGGTTCACGAACTTATGTTTATTTCCCTTTGATTGGCTTTTGTTGTTCACTTTTTCTGAAATATTTTTGCTTGCAGATGTTTGTGTTTGGGACCAAGGCTTTGGAACAATTTGTGGGTCGCTTGATTGAGTGGCCCCAATACTGTAATCTTATCTTTCAGATATCTCATCTCTGTGGTACTCATTCAGAGCTTGTTTCTTTCATTAAGCGGGCACTTGCCAGGATTTCATCAGGTCACGTGGAATCTGATGGAAGTAACATTGCTGCTGCTTCTCATCATCATAGTTTTTCTCAGCCTACCTTAGGGAATGGGGAGGTAACGTCTTCTTTATGTCGTAGATGCCTTACTGTTTCATACGAGTAGTGTGTTTGAACATGTCGATTGTTAACTGATAGGGAAGGTTGTCATACATATTGATAATTTTGTATAATGAAAATTAGTCTAGCATAAGAATCTTGTAACTGATAAATCTCCTTCCCATTTTTAATTTTCAAGCATCAATTAGAGTAGTTTATCATTGGAGTTATGTGCTTAACTTGAGTAGAGATTTCATAATCAATGTACATCCATCAAATTGCTCATAGCTGTTATCCAACGCATTTTGTTTTCCTTTTGTTCCCACTAATTCTGGACTGTTTCTCCATAATAGAACATAATTTGGACAGTGGAACTAACTTTTTGGCAACTTTTTATTTCACTTCACCTGCTATTATCACATCTCTGTCTCTCTGGCTAATGTTCCAGTGCTGCTGTATACTGTTGCTACACTGCCACTCAAAGTACATCTATGTTACTTCTATCTTTCTATTTTAGGATATCCCCTGCCATGTTGCTATGTTGATTTGTGGAAGGCCTGTAAAAACTTGTAACTTTCGTTCATTCATTCATAGTGAAGGGTCTTTTTTGCTACATTCTTGACTTGCTTCTGTAATAGTGAAACTGGCTGAACTAATTTTATTTCTGAACAATATTGATTCTTTTGTTCCCTAATGTTGCAATTGAATAGGGCTGACATCATACATCTTGTGGCACAACCTTTATCTGCTCCTCCACCACCTCCGACAGAGAGTGCTTGGGACATATGGTCTTTCATTATGAGAGGTAACTGTATCAACAAATTTTGTATTCCTGAAAAAGAATTACAAATAAAAGAAAATATGTAGCGGTTACAATCTCTATTGAATTCTCTGATTCTTCTCTTTGCGATGAACACGATGCGAGGGTCTCGGTGACTTGATCTCGAATCGGTTGATCTTGACTTGGGTTGAATTTGATTTGAACTTCACACGATGCGCGGGTCTTGACGACTTGATCTCGAATCGGTAGAACTTGATTTGCGTGACTGCAGAGCTTTGTTGACGATCTTTGAACGAGCCTTCGAACTTTGAGGAGAGCTTTGTGTCTTTGATCGGTCAGAGCTTCGAAGTCTTTGATTTGCAAGAGCTTCGGAGTCTTCAACTTGTCAGAGCTTCGGAGCCTTGAATTTTCTGTCCCTTCAAATGAAGAGAGACAGTCTATTTATAGAGATTTTGGGATGCTTGCCCATTAAGTGAAGCGATTTGATTGGTCCACTCGGCGAGCTTCTATTGGTCCTATCTTTTTGATATAATCACATAATTTATTTAATGTGATAATTATCAAAATATTATTTAAATAACCAATTAATATTTAATTTGTTATTTTATTTAAATTTATTAACTAATTAATAAATATTAATTAATTAATAAATTTCTTAAAATTTCCGTGCAAACAGATGCTCCTCGAAACTTGTTCGTAATTTATTTGAACGAGTTTCGAAAATTTGAAGACTTGCACGGGAATAATTTTCTTTAATTCATACTTTCATTTATTGCATGAATTTTCTTTAATTTTGATTTGTTAATTACAAAGTCAATGTGCCATGTCGGCCGTTTTGACTTGCTTGAATTTGAAATCTCAACTTATTTGAATTTGAAGTCTTGATTTGCTCGAATTTGAAATCTTAGCTTACTGGAATTTGAAGCCTTGATTTTTTTTTAAAACTTTATCCCTATTTAATAAGGATACACAGATTATAATCCCTTTTTTTTTTTATAGGAATAATAATAATTTAAAATTAAAATCTTTATTTGAGTAGGAAAATAATTTAAAATTATGATCCCTATTTGGGTAGTAGTATAATAATTGCTATTCAAGAATTTCAACTCTTCCCGAATTGAATTCTTTTTCCCAAAATCCTTATAGAAATAAGAGTATACCATTGTTTATAAAAGCATTGCAAAGCTTTAAGATTTATTTTATTCTGGAGGCTTCAATTTATTGTCCTGCAAAGAAGTAAAGCCTTGAAGCAAGTCTCATCAACCAAACGTCACCAAATCATCATCACTATCAACAGGTGCAAACTCCACCCACTAACTCTTTTTTTTTTTTACAAAATTGTTTTCTTGCTTCCTTTTTTTTCTTTTGTTTGTTTGCCTTGTTTTGGAGCTATCTTGCAAATACCAGGAAAACAGAGGGTATAATGGTAAAATATCAAATTCATCTTCTTCTTTGTGAAAACAACCCAGCCGCCGCACCGGATTTCGCCGCCTGAGCCAACGCTACAGCCGACGCCGAACAAAGCCGTGACCGGTCGTGTACGTTTGTGCTTCCAATATCTCTCCGATCCAGCCTCAACGCAAGCTTAGTTAATGGAAAATATTAAATAGCAGATCATCAATTGTTTCACGAAGATGATCCAACCCCCTGACCCAGGTCTTCCACCAACGTTAGATAAAGGCATTGCTGGTCTCGCGACTTTCGTGCCTTAAGTGAACCTCCAACTTGACGAAGACGAAGACTCGATCGATGGCAAATCGTGAAGAACAGATCTTTTTCCTTTGAAGCAGAAACTTCGAAACAGAGACCGAAACTCCATCTTCTCCGTTTGATCTTTTGCTTCACAGCGGCTATGGGTTTTCCGTCCGACATCATGCACCGCGAGGCCTATGGCGGCGGTGTCAAGTTTCTGCATCTACGGGCGGCGGCTGGTTCGAATTTTGTAAGGAAGAAGATAAACTTGTGATGCTAATGCTTCTCTGTTTCTTCAACACACATAAATGGGATCTCAGATTCAACATATCAATTCACCAACTTATTATTCCATCATGGCGGCTATGGGTTTTCCGATCGGCCTCGTGCACAGCGCGGCCTATGGGCGGCGGTGTCAAGCTCCTGTTCTTCGGTATCCATGGGTGGCGTGATGTTGTATTGTGCATCTTCAATTTCACATGTTTGCAATTTAATGCACAAGAACAATTTTGCAACTTTGATGATCTGATTCATCTTCCTTTTTTTCTATTTATTTTTATACTTTTTTTATTTTTTATTTTTTTATTTTTTCTTTTTTTTTTCGAGATATGCCCATTGAGCCACTCTTTTTCTTTTATTGCAGCTTCCAATTTGTTCCGCTCTTAATCAATTCGAGATCAATTACTGCTCCACTTCGAGCATTAGAGTTAAATTTGGTAATTTTCTTTGACTTCGGACTTGATAAATTCAATAATACCCCTTTTTTTTTCATTTTTTTTAACCAGAACCAAGCAATTAGATTCCCTTTTTTTTTTAGGATCTTTTTTTTTTCTTGACTTGTATCTTCAGCAATTTTATTGTGCTTTTGCTACAGTAAGCCGTCACTGCCCTAATATTTTATCGCGCTTTGAAGAGTCAACATGGTTCGCATATTTGATCTTTCATCTTCTAGCAAAGGTCCGAGAATCAAAATTCTGAATGATGATGAAGAAATCTCATGACCTGGCTTGGTTCTCGCTTCTAAAAAATCTACCCAAGGATGCTTTGGAGTTAAGCAGCCAAGCAAATTAAATCCACCACATATTCAAGATTGGACTATTCAACAAAGCTGTCAATTGGAAGACCGAGGCGATGGATTTGAACTTTCTACTTGCAATGTGCTTCAGTCTTCGCTTCACTCATCCTACTCTTCGCAGTCATATTTCCCTTTGCTAGCGAGTTGTATCCGCAACAAGGAGATTTCTTGGCATTCTACATTCAAGCTTGCTGGCGAATTTTCCTTTATAGAAGGCTATTGGGAGTGGCTTGATGATGTGCTAGCAAGTCATTCTACTTTTTTGACCAACGCTGAGATCTATGCCGCTCTTCTTACTTCACTATTCACTTATGATTGCTCCATCAACATTATCAAGCATTTTTGCCAATATTGGAGTCTATCTGCGAATATCTTATTTCTTTCGCATGGCGAAGAATCAATTTCTCTTTGGGAATTAAGGAATCTCGCGGGGCTTCCAATTCTTGGTTCTTTCTATGACGAGGCAATTCCTTCAGCGACGGAGCTTATGGGTGTCGATAAGAATGAAATTCCCTACTTACCTCGTAGCTGTAAATATCTGTTTCATGTATATTACAAAAATGCCAAGACTGTTAATCACCATCGTGAACTAAACATCCACGCATGGATAAGTTTTTGGTTTCGTGAAATTACAAGATATAGAGATCCTTTCGAAAAAGGCTACACAAGAACTTCTCGTTTAAAGCAATCTTTCATTCCGAGCGGTGAGATAGGTATACAACTTCCTCGAGATGCAACTTGGCAGACGCCTTTCATTGCACTCAATATTGAAGAAGATCTACGAGAAGAAGTATATGTTGCTGCCTTGATCTCTTGTTGGATTTGCAAGTTTGTGCTTCCACGGGACCCTATGAATCTTATTCGTCCGAGCACATTCAAAGTTGCTAGTATGATGGCGACTGGCAAGAAATTTTCTCTGGCTGTTCCTGTTTTGGCAAATATCTACAATGGTCTTCATTCCATTTCCACTTCAAAAGATTTGAGAAGATGCCCCACTTCACTTCCTTTTCATTACATATATGGATGGATAGCTAATCGCTTCAATACGCATTTTTCTTCTGAAACTTATGATGTGAAGTGAGCTAAAATGATGCTCTATGGAGGACAAAATATGGTGAAACATTTTGATGATGCTGTCG
>CATIWJ010396053.1:0-28563 GCA_949640765.1 Croton laevigatus
TATTTTCTGGTCGTGACCTCCTGTGATCAAACTGATTTCGTTCTTTCAGCTTGCGATTTCAGAAAACGAAAGCAACTCAAATCGAAATAAAATCAACCAAAGAAAACGAAAACTCAAATCCAAATGAAAATCACCAAATCGGAAGTTCCTCCCGGTGAAGATTACTGTTTCGTTTTTCCAGTAAAACCTTCCCTCCTTTCGATCTCTGTTCTCTGTAATTCCGTTCCTTTCTCTTCGTCTCATACCAAAAATCAGTGCCCATTGATCTTCCCTTCTGAAGTGAACAGTGAGTTCTATGTTCTGGGCTTTTGAAACGAAGGACTGGTCTCAATCTCTTTCTCTCGCACCACTATACGGCATTTCACAGCACCTTCGCCCTCTCTTTCTCGTTTGTCATGTATTATACCTTCTTTTGGTGCTTAGCAAGCTCGTTGCTTCTCTTTCTTCCATTTCATGACTTTGTTTTCGGTTTAAAGTTTGTTTCTTTCATCACCAATTGATTCAAGGAAAGGAATCATGGCCTCTCCAGTTGAGGAAGGTACTGTAGTTCGAAATCAAGATCAGATTTTATGATAATTGTTTGTTTTCATTTGTTGGGGTTTTATGGGTATTTGTTATTGGATGATAAAGCCTTTGTTTTGTTTCTTTTTGCTTAGTTAATTAACAAGAAATAGCATCTGTTATTACTATATGACTTCAACTCTTACTGAGAATCTTCTAGTCTACTGCTTTCGCAAGGTTTTCCTTTTAAACAAACAGATGGATTGTAAAATCACACTTTTATTTAGAAATTACTAATGCTTTTTATTAGCTTTTTGTTCTGCAGTTCTAAATCTGTTTAGCTTGAAGGATAACTTTTCTTGAAAATTTGTTCTGTTCGCTTGAACGTGTTATTTTGAATCTATTTCAGCTAGTACCTATGGAAAATCTGAGAGAAATTCGGAAGTAATTAGAAACAAACAAAGGCGGCGAAGGATTTTTCTAGAGAAACAAATAGAAGAAGGAGGCAATTTTCATTTCGGTCCCTTCAATTTTTGTGTTTTTACAAAATAGCCCATAAAATTTCATTTTGATCCTTAAAATGTTATTTTAACAGAAAAAATTGACAGAAAAAGGTTATTATCGATGGAAAAATAATGTGAGGATATTTTATTATATTTCACAATTAACAGGAAGGAAAATATATAATATGCAAAAATATAGGGAGGAAATTGTAAATTTCCCTAATTATTATACAAATTTTATATAACTACTGTACAATATGTTTTTTTCTTTTTTTGACGAAATGTCCAAAAATACTTTTAAATTTTAAAATGATAAGTTTTCCTTTTCAATTTTACGGTGCGTATATCTTTGCAAAATTTAAAAAAAAAAATTGAAAATGAATGGAGCTTAATAAGTTTAAGGTTAGCCCAAAACTTAAATAATGGATTTAAATCAGATTATCAAGCCATTATTAAATTTATATTTTTTTAGATTTTTAGTAAAATAGCACAGTTATATTATAGACACTAAAAAATTAATACAGAGGTTTTTAAATTAATAAATTAGTACTTTAGGCCTACACATTTTTATAAATTTCAAAACTAATTTTGTGTATAAAAAATTAATTCATTTTTATTTATTAAAAAATCAAAATAAAAAATACAACTTCCATATTTGCAAAATGAGAAACAGAGCCTCCTCCACCATCTTTTTCACCACCGTTTGTTGTCTATACATTGCCGAAACTAGCCATCCGACGCTAGCAATCATTAGCCCAGGTGACGGTGACCTCAACCGGTACCATAGCTCCGACAAATGGCGACTGGAAGGGTGAGTTTAATTCGGATCTAGTTTTAAGGTTTTTAGGTTTTCTTAGAACCGAAATCTTTGAAGTTTCGATTCATCATCTTTCCTGTGATGGATTTTTGATTTGAGGCCATCGAATGAAACCCCAAATGACAAGGAACATTTTGGTACCTATATTGTCTCCATTTAGTGGCCGAAAAAAAAAATTACTTGTTTCGTTGATCTACTGTATTTTATTTTTCCCGGCCAAATATGACAAAGTCACGAGAAAGTTGATTCTTATTGTATTGAACTTTTATTTTTTATTGATTGTTATTCAAATTTTCTTTTTATTGATTGTTATTGATATTTATTGAAATTTTCTCTCACCTTCATCTTCATCTTCATCTTCTCCACCTTATAAATCTTAGCCGCCACCGGAAAATTACAACTGCAATAAAACTTAACAAATGATATGTTATTGAAAAACTTTCGACTCCTAGATTCCAATGCGGCCGAAAAATGAAAAAAAAAATCAGTTTCTCTCTCCTTGGCCATCGAAAAACAGCGATGATTGGAGCAAAGCACTACATCAAATTGAAATTCTTGGAGAGAAAAGTCCAATAATACATTTAGATTTCACATATGATTACTGGAAGGCCTCGAAAAGCTTCCTTTATAAAAACTTCGAACGAAGATTCCGGCCATTCTATGCGATTGTTGGGGCTGTCGTCAGTGTTCATGGAGTGGCCGGCTTCGAGACTTCGATTTGGTGGTGGTGTTTTGGTCGTGGGAGGTGGTTTGGCCTTGAGTGGTGTTGGCAACATCCTCCATGGATGTAATCGCTCTACACACTATAAGTTATATTTCTGAGAAAAAAAATATAAAAAATAATGTTTTAAATAATAACAATATAAAATTTAAATAATAATAATAATAATATAAATTTTAAATAAGGGGCATATATGTAAAAGCACAAATAAAGTGCTATTTTATTATTGTCAAAACTCAAAGTGCTATTTGTTTAAATGAAAGTGCTAAGTGTGTAAATTTTTCTCTCCCTTCTTTTTTTTTTTGAATCACGTTACGGTAAGTCTCTCGAATCTGAGATATTTTTAAACAAATCTAAGTCGCTTACAACTTGGACCAATCCGTTAGCTATCAAATCTTTATTATTATCGCGCCGGGGGGTTTTGAAGAAAAGCCTTTATTATTATTATTATTATTATTATTATTAATTTTTTTGAGTGGCTATTATTATTATTATTATTATTATTATAGAATTTACTAAATATTTGTGATAAAGAGAAATTGAATGTGAAATCTCTCACTTTCAGCAATATCATATATGATACTAATATATATCTAAGGTCTAAAACCAACCAAATATTAGGACCTACAAAATATGGGTTTCTATTTTTTTTTAATCAGAATTCTTTAAATCAGTGATAACTTTTACAATAGTGTGATAAACTGAATCAGAACTTTCTAACTTTCTACTGTATCTATGCAAAAAAACACCCTAAAACATCTACTAACTGTAAAAGAGGTCAGGCACTAAACTAAAAGTGGTCAAATCAAAATCACTAAATGCTTTAGCATAAAGGAACTATTACTATTATTATATGATCCTGAAGAAAGAAAAGGATTATTCTGTAGCTCTGGCTGTATAAGAGCCTTTAGATTTGATGTGGGTGGGGTGGGGGCTGCATCTACCATTCATTAGGGTCTTAACCAAAACCAATCAATTCCATTGCATTGCAAACCACTTTTGCATGTTCTTGTTGTGAAGTTGAAACAATGTTCTATTCTACCATACATAGACAGGCCCAGCTAATTATGTGCTGATGAAGGGTCAGAACCCTTATCATACAATTACTCCAATGCTTTAATCATTCATATTTTCTTATGCATTTGGTAGCTAATCACTTTTATCCTTGCGAACTCGACAAAAATTACCTATTTCAACCGTTGCTAGAGCATTTACAATTTAAATCTGGAATGGTTTATTTAATTTAATCATTCTACAAATAAGTTTTAAAAGATCTTCAATGTTAATGTATATTTAATCGTCAGACTAATATAATGTGTATTTAATTGTCAAACTGATATATTAATAGACATTTTCTAACATATCCTGTATTTCTTATGCATTTGGTAGCCAATCAATTTTAACATCTAATGCTCGCGCGATCTGGACGATTATTAGCTATTTCAGACTTTCAATGAATGTTAAACGTCAATATTTGATGAAACGTTAAGTGGGTTTATGCTTTACAAAACGTTTTCTTAATATAATACCGTTGATTCAACCATTACTTAACAATAATAATTAAAGCTATAAGTAAACTTGATTAAAAGCTAATTTACTAACTTCCTTTTTTCATGAAATTCAACAAAGTAAGACTAATAATAGTAAGTAATTAAGAATTTTCACATGGAAGTTGCAACATTTAATTAAGGGCATTGAATGTAGGATAGCAAGCCTAACCAAGCACCTAGAAATGGATAGAGATGGGTCAGAGATAGTAAAGAAAGAATATGAGTTTCAAAGGGAGAGGACTAAGGAGAGAATTTCATCTTTCTATGCTTTTAGAAAAGAGTGGAATTATGGCTGAGAGGTCTACCAAAGAGGACCCTTTAACAGCTGTCTTTGGTTTCTTCTGCACATTCCACTCAACTATTGCACATTGTTGCCCCTCAATAATACCACTCTTTCCTCAGTACTTGTTTTCTTTCAAGGAAATTGCCATATTTCTATTTATTCTACTACTCTTTTAGCAAATGGACATAGTCATCGAGGTACTTCTAGACTTGGCCACGGTTTATAGTTCATTTTAGGTTTGAATCGGTTCATTTTAGGTTTGAATCGAAACTAGACCGGTTATAGATGATGCATTTGACGTAAGTTTTCAGTTTGGATTATGGTTTGAAGGATAGTTCGCACGGTTCAAACCTCCAATTCAAGTACACTTCCTCAAGGTTGAATATGATTTAGGCCAATTCGAATCATTGGTTTTGACATATGGTTCTAATCAATAGATCGATGGTTTGCGACTCAACGGTTTAGTGACTCTAGAAATTCTTGAAACTGAATTGAACCGCAACTCCACAATTTAGTTTGGTCCTGTGGTTCTGGTTTTATCTCAGTTTGGTCATATTTTAGCACGATTGAGTTCTCATACCAAATCGAAATGTAGCCGAGTGAGTCTAGACAGTTCCAATCTCTTCATTGCACATTTCTGATCTGGTTTAGTATCTGACCGAGTCAAGAAACTAGCATTTGGTAATGACTAACTAGTAAGTAATGATCTAATACAAATTGTTGGGAAGAAAGAGCCAATCTTGTCTTATTTTATAGTCTAATGTAAGATGGTAGATGATATGCTGTAGCCAGGAGAGAGGGAAAAAGGGTAAACAAGTAATTTCAGCCCCAACAGACATTTGAAGATGTCTGTTGCAATTTAGAAAAAGATGGGGGAGGTCCCATGAAAGTTTAACACTCATAATTCACTACAAAGGCTAAGGCTCCATGACTACAAATTGGGTTCCAACCTTTTCTTAAATAGTGATTAATCAAAAGGCCCACCTCTATCAACAGATCAAACTCATCATGAAAATTATGAATTATTGCATAAATATCCAGACACACCCATCACCCATCAAGATTCATGCTTTTGGGTGTTTGTGATTTCAGTTTCTCAAGGGAAAAAAAAAGAGACTCCTCCTTTAATCACCTGTAGTTGAGTTTCTTTATTATCACCACATTCTTTAGTTTTTTGAAGTAATAAACCCATTGTTTGATCTGAATTTTAGGCAAAAAATATTGTACCCCATTCCCAAGAAGAATTTACATGTTTCTTGAAGCAGTTTTCCTTGTTTGATTCACTCTAAATCACTGGATTTCAGGAGTTTGGTAAGAAATTTCAATTCTTTTTTTTTTTCTGAGAAAAGAAATTTCAGCTCTTTTTGTCCACATTCTGCATAGAATTTATCATTTTGAATACTATTTTAACTATTTATGTGAAACTAGCCCTAAAATATGCTCTAGTGGTAAAAAAGTTTGTTTCTTTCTTGCACTAATAAGCCCCAGCAATAAGCATTCTGCCATTTTTTTCCCTAAATTGTGCAAATTAGATATTGAATACCCATTTTGTATGCAGTGATAAATTAGCTTATTACAACTAGTAATGGTGCAACAACAATGGCTAAGAAAAGGAACTGGTTTAATCTAGTCAGGAAGCTTTTTATTTCAGACTCAAACCCAAAAGAAGAAAAGGTAAGATTTTTACTTCTTCTCGTTTAATGGTGTTTGTTAAATTTTAGTAATTTACAATGATAAATGCAATATCAGAAGGAGAAAAAAAGAAAATGGGTTTTCTTTGGAAGGGTGAAAGTGAAAAGCAGATTGCCTTCACTTTCTGCACCATCTCCACCACCAAAAGACATAGAAGAAGAAGAAAGAAGAAAACCTTGTGAAGTAGAAGAAGAGCAAAGCAATAAGCTTTCTTTAAATGCTGCAATTCCTACTTCTACTACTGCTACTTCTGAGGTTGTTTTCCCAAAGGGTGTTCCTCATTCTTCCAATCGGTTTGATAAACAAAAAGAAGAACATGATTTAGCCATCAAAATACACTCAAGGATTCTTCAATATCAGAAACAGATCCAGGAAATTTCTGCAATCAAAATTCAATCCGCCTTTCGAGGTTTTCTTGTGAGTTTGATTGCCAAGTCCTTTTCTTTTAATCATACATTTGTTTTGTTTGACATTTATAATTAGTCCTGTTTTGGTAAGATTAATCAAATGATTGCAATTGTTCGTTGGTTGTTAGTCCAAATGGCATAAGCGCGTATTAGGACAGATTAAGTCTTGTTCGAACTTTCGATCACAAATATGTATATGAACAGAATGGAATATGAGGAATGAATTTTGAATTTAAACACCTTAGAATACTGATTTGAAGAATTTCACAAAGCCTGCATAATTTAAAGCACTTATAAGAAAAGCAGCATTTTGCTGAAAAAAAATCAGTGAAACAGGTAAATGACTGGTTTAAAACCTCATATATGTCTTGATGGTAAGTATATATGGGATCATTGCAGGCTAGGAAAGCGTTACGAGCACTGAAGGGGATAGTGAAGCTTCAAGCCCTGATTCGCGGGCGAAACGTGAGACGCCAAGCTATGAATACACTGAGATGCTTGCAGTCTATTATAAATATCCAGTCACAAGTCTGTTCCTATGATGAAAATAAACAGTTGCTTAATTTGAATGACAAGATAATTAAGGTAAGCAATGGAAGATTATGTTTTTTTCACATGTCAGCAACTCAATAAACTCAAAAGCTTGTTGCTTTTTAACCAAATCCCAGATGGATTCAAATAGCCAAAGAAGATGGGATGGAAGCATTTTGACAAAGGAGGAAGCAGACGCATTGTTTTACAACAAAAAAGAAGCTGCAATCAAGAGAGACAGGATAAAAGAATACTCCTTTAATCACCGCGTAAGTTTTTCGAAACAACGTTCTTTCATTTCAAGATCGTACCTTTATTGGGTGTTTGGCATTGCTTAAAACATCCTTTAAGCACTTTTAACTTAAAAATTAGTCATTTACCTGTTTTTCTGGACTTTTTCTTGGCTTTTAAGTTGTATTATAAAAGCAGCAAAATGTTGTTTTTTCATGTGTAAAAGCACAAGCAATGCCAAACGCCCACAGTTGTTTTAGTAGTGTCAGTTGTTTGAGTCGCGGTTAGATATAAGTGAAAACTTATGGGATTTCATTAAAAAAAAAAAGGTCACATATTCTACTCTAAATGTTGAGTCACCGATCATTATTTATGTATATATGTGTAAATACGCACACAGAATTCAGCAGAAACTGAGAGGAACAAGAGCAATGGAAGGTGGAAATATTGGCTAGAGAATTGGGTTGATACACAAGTCACAAAGAGCAAAGAACTTGAAGATTTGGATACAACTATTGTAACTTCAACAACAAAGCCAAGAGTAGAATACAATTATGGAGGAAAACAACTGAAATTAAGAAACATTCAAAGACAATTCAACACAGAAGGATTAGAATCTCCATCTCCAATACCCACCACAACACCAAGAAGATCATTTCACAGAAAACAATGCTCATTAGGGGAAGAAAATGGGTTCACAATTTCGTCATCGCCACCAGTGATTCCAACTTACATGGCAGCAACAGAATCTGCTAAAGCTAAAGTAAGATCAATGAGTTCACCAAAGCTAAGACCTTCTGGAGGAGCTTATGATGCATATTCTGATAGCTATTCTCCATGTAAGAATAGAATATCTTGTATTACTAGTAATAACAGTAGCCATGGTAGATTTCCAAGGTCTAGTGGTGGTGGCTACCAGCAACAAAGATCTCCAAGCTTGAAGGGAATTCCTGGTCCTGTTAAATGTAATAATTCCAGTTTCAAAGATCTTAGCTTTGATTCTGATTGCTCTTTCAGGACTTGGGATCATCAAAGTGGTTTCTAATTTTAGCTTGTAATTATATAATAATAATGGTGATTAATTAGTGGGAAATGTGTTATATTTATGAATTTATGATTGATTAATGACTAAAAAAAAATGACTAATTTGTTTATCTTACTGAAATTCATGAGAAATTTATCAATAGAATAGAGGGTCTAGTGCTTACCACACAACCGAAAATTATACTTACTAATTAACGATTATTTTGGTTTATAACTCGATCCATCTAAAATTCCAAAGTTCAACCATTGTTGTTGCCCCAACAAAAGGGATAATTTTTCCGGAAGCCCACCTAGTGTTCATGGCTTTGCTGCAGACTATTTTGGATCCGATGAGCAACCCGATAATGACGAGTCTGGGATAGCTAAAAGCCGCAACTAATTCGGATCCGACGCGATTAATTTGGATCCGACAAGCAACCCGACAATGATACGCAAATCTTCCAACAAAGCTGCATATACTAAACCTCAAACTCGATACTTACTTAAATGAATTCAAACTAAAGAAATTTTATGAAAGCTAAAGAATACTTATTATAAATTAATTTATGTATTCCATTTTTATCAATTAACACCACATTCCTTTTACAGGTAAAATTAAATAATTATTCTTTCAAAATTTAATTAAATAAATATCATCACACAAAATCTTTAATCTCATGTCAAGGTGAAAAAGGTTCAAGTATTGTGCATTGTTATTATTTTCTTTCTTGGAAAAGAAGCAAACTGACTCAACTTATATTATTAGCCAAAAAATATCAGACTTTTTATTTATATCAACCAAATCATGAATTCAAGGGATAAAATAGCAAAATGGGTTTCAACAAAAAATTACTAATTTCCTTTAGAACTTAGTATAAGCATTAAGCCATCAGTCAAACCAAATAAATTAGAGGAGAAAATGTTGACAAAAACACTAGTATCTAAAAAATGATTGAGGAAACAAGGTCCAAGTCCAACTAGCTTTCTTCTTTCCTATTCCACCAACTAAATTAAAAAAAAAAAAAAAGCATGATGTAAAAGTGGCACAAATTTCCATCAATAGCAATTGGAGTTGGGCCTAACCAATATGGTATGTCTATAATATAAAGTAGTAGTACTTAGAAAAAATTGACATATGATGGCTCAACCAATATTGGTATACATTCTTCCACAAGTCCTTCCAAAACTACATTCATCCCTCTAACTTAACATAATCTTCAATTTGAGACTTGTGGGAGTCATTCTCTCTTCTTTGAATAATTATTGGTATTGTTATTTAGAAAATGACATTCCTTTTTCCTTTTTAGTCTTGAAAAAATGATTGTATTCTTCAATTCAAATGCTTGAGTGCTTGACCATATTATTAGTATTAAATGGACTTGGAACATAAAGAAAATGCAAAGAGTTAAACCCTAGAGAATGATTATAGTTGATTTATGAAGTTTTTCTGTTCATTTATGGAAGACAAATGATAATGCTCAATTTAGGAGTCAATAAGTATTGACTAAAGCTTTAAATTATGTGTTAATTTAAGTGATAATTGATAATAATTGTGAGATTCGACTTCATATAATTTGCAAAAACTACTATATAAAATCCCGTACATACATAAACCATTTTCTCCCCTAAAATTAGTTTCGATGTACTAACTAACTGTTTAAGTAGCACTCAATCATTTAAGCAACGACAAATAGCAAAAATTCATGAACAACAAAGAGAAAAACTCAAATAGATTTCTTCTTTCTTTTGTTGTTAGTTTCATTATTTTCAAAGTATGAACGGTTGATATATGTAATGATTGGTGATACATTGAATTTTACAAAGGGAATTGCATTATTTTAATTTAACTTTTGTGGTTATGATGCAAAGAAGTAAAAAACGCCTATATATGAAAGACAACAACAACATAGTAATAATAATAATAATGATATTGACCTAATTTGTATGAATCTATAATTTGTTTGTTTTTTCTTTCCCATTCTCTTATTTACTTATATTTTATGACAAAATTTATGAAAGTTTAGTCACTTCAAATTATTTATAAGATTCTATAATTAAAGAGGGTTAAAATGTGTTATATTAATAGAAATTAGATTAGATTGTTCATAATAACATGATAAGTTATTTAATAATGATTAAGTAGTTATCCTATGTAAATGACAATAAAAAGTAAAGATTGATGTAATAAGAGTTTGTTTAATGAAATTAACTAGTATTTAGAATATCAAATAATTACTACTTTTTTTTTTTTATCTCCAAGGTTTGAACCCAGGACCTTTTGATCTTTGGTGACTTACCTCACTACCAACACTTGGGTTCAAAGAATTACTTAAACTATTGATATAGTACTTAACTTATTATGAGCAACATTACACTATAGATAGACACTTACATATTCTATACAAGAATAAGAACAAACACTTTTGTACAAATAAACTTTAAAAAGAGAAACACATGTACATCATGTTGAAGAAGAAGAAGTAGTAGTAGAAGAAGAATATATGAAAAGATAGTGGAGGATATTGGTCAAAATTATTCTCCAACCCCTTATTGACATTCACCAACATAGAGAAAATATAATAAAACTTTACTTTTTGGATTTTACTTTGACACTTTGTCCGGTGGAATTGTGTAGCTAGATATTATTATTTTCTTTTAGGAGAATATGATCTTCATCAGAGTTTTATCCTAACTAATTCGGATCTAACTCAAATCGTGCATCTAATAGAGGTGAGTAAATATCTCAGCAAAGAAATTGCAGACTTCGAACCGGTATTATAATAATAATAATAATAATAATTATTATTATTATTATTGAAAAAAAAATCCTCAAGAAATAGGTAAAAGATTAAACTTTGCAAAAGGACAAAAAAAAGGCTTTGTTTGTTTTGTTTCTTTTTAATTTATCTCAAATTAAACCCAAATGGAAGAGAAGAGACAAGAAGACATTGATTAAAGTGGAATAAAAGTGGTTTGGGGAACATGATAAGTATGGTAATTTGTAATCTCATCATCATAAGTTTATGTGTAAAAATTTAGTGGCCTACCAACCTCTCTAAGTGCAAAATATTTATGGGGTTTTGCCCTTTACCACCTTGGCATTGCCTATGAGGCAATAACACCTATCTATGTATTTACTTAATAGAAATTTAATTTTTTTTAACCTTCAATCAATAAATGAAAAATGTCCCTCTTTTGAATTGATTGATTTGAGTTAAAGTTAGTGTTAAGTGATTCATACCTTAGTTAAAGTTGATATAAGTATATTTCTAGTGGGATAAAAATATCTACTTTTAACACATTCAATTCTCTTGTATCTTTTCATTTTGGAATAATATTAACGTTGTATCAGCACAGGGTGTGATCAAATTTTTAAAACAAACTTTATCAATAAGTTAGCTTTCATATAATTAAACTAAACATCACTTTTAGTTTATTCCCCAAATCTATCTGGTTCAATAATTTGTCCAACTTATAAATGTAAGATATGTATTCCAAATTTAGAGTATCTCCAATGGTAATGTGGATTACAGCTGATGTGTAAATTGAAATAGTAACGTGGATTGCAGCTGATGTGTGGATTGATATAGAAAGTGTAAATAATTACGTAGCTAACTGTTTATTTCTACAGTTTAATTTTTTTTTTAAAAAAATGTCTTCAATGCAACATGCTTTATTTTCTATTTGCTTCTATTTTTTATTTGCTTCTTTTTCTATGGACTACAGTTTAATAAATAACCAATCACATTACAACTTTAACGTGAACAATGTCCAGCAAACCCTCTAGAAATAGAAAGCCTACTAGATATTGTTTATTGATACGTCAGTTGGACGGTCAAATAGACATTAGTATTAAAGATAGATTTTTTAAAATTATATCCATTTTTTACATTTCCATTAAATGAAAGAAATTAACGTTACATTAGAGATGCTATTAGTATTCTTTTTCAAACTTAAAAAAAAATCTTATTAATTTGAAATGAAAGACATCATGGATATTATAAAGTAAACAAAATATAAAAATCATACAAAATAGTTTCAAAAATTTGACAATTAAAAAAAACAACAATAAAATCAAAGTTCTATCCAATTAGCATAATAATTGCTTTCTCCATATAAATAAATTGAATCATAATGCTAATCACGCTTAAAAACTCTCATCATATAAGTCATAGTAAATAAAAAACTAACCATTATTGCATATAAATGACAATCAACTTTGTTAAATTCACACTGAGTTCGTTCATAATAAGTTTTTTTTTTTTAAGCCGTTCAATACAATTAGAAACACGTAACATTAATGAATTTACAATCCGCTCATCTCCGATTCTCCAACTAGCAAACTGATACGAGAAAAGGAACTTTTTTTTTTCCTTATAAACAATAATTTATTGATCACAACATTCATAAAAAAAAATAGAATTTATTGAAAAAATTCGTAAATAATGAACATAAAGATAGTATTTTTCCATATCAATAGAACACATCTTTTGTTTTTTATGAATTGAACATATCTTTTGAAACATATATATGTGTAAATATGAGGTGGAAGGGTGGATTTATATAAACAAATAAGCATATAAAGGAGAGTGATTTGGTATATTATTGTCGAAGAATGATTGGACAGTCTTAAATTGCATAGTGACCAATCAAAATGAAGAAGATGGGTGCTTACATGTCAAGCTCTCCAAAACACATTTGCGCTCCATCCAAAGTGCTATGGGATCCACCGTAGCCGCCCTCCTCATTTCTTCCATGACAAAAAATTACACTTTTTCTTTATTAAATTAAATCAAAAATGAAAAATAAAAAAAAAAGAGTTTTAAAATCTATCGGCTATTAAAAGCTCTAATGCACTCGCTCAATGGATGATGTGTTAGTAAACTTGTTTCGAACTCATACAGCCGTTTACGGTGTTTTTGGTACCCACAATGATCAACAATTTTGAAGGATTAAATTTTCGGCCTTCGATGCCAATGTTGAGGCCCGGATATTAAGCGAATATAATGTTTTAATGTTTTCAAAATTTGAAAATGTCAAATGTTTTAGAGTCTGCCAACTTTATGATTGGCTAAGTTTGTTCTCTTATAACGTTGCTATTGAGCTTGTGAAATAAACAATTCTGAAGAAGCACTATCAGAGGGGAGAGAACCATTCGGGTTACTTAATTACTAGTCAAGTCTGCAACACGGTCTGAACCGTTGTTCTTCATGTTCTGGCCATTGAATGATTAATTGAACGCTGCTAACCAATTGACGCCGTCGAGAGGATGAAAACCATACTAAGTTTACCAAGGTTCACTGCCGGAAAAGCAAATGGACCGCCGGATTCAGTAGTGGTTGTCGACCAGAGCAGTTGAAGGTAGCAACGAAAAAAAAGACCTAATTTCAAAACCAGTCCTTCATTTCTTGAGCTTTATTAAAAGGGCTTGTAAAATTACATTTTGATTTTTATACCATTATTTTAACAAAAAATAAACAGAAGATTATATTTGTCCAACAAATTTAAAATCTTTTCAAAAAGAAAATTATAGGGAAAAAATTATAGAATATAGTAAAACTCAGGAAAATTTTTGTGAATATCTTTTTTATTAAATTAAAATAAAAAATGAAAAATTTTAAAAATTTATTGGCTATTAAAAGCTCTAATGCACTAACTCAATGGGTTGGATATCTTAGTAAACTTGTTCCGGTTTTACTTGCAAGTTTAATACTTGATAATACAGTACCCTAAGAATTAGAGTGGCCGACGTTAATATGATTTGGTAATATACTAGGACAGGTGGAAATAAAAAAAAAAAAAAAAAAGCTCTAATGCACTCTACAATCCAAGCATCAATTCAACATTGTTGGCCCATTGGTGGGGTATTATTATTATTATTGATTTTACCCTATAATATAACCATTACTCTATTAATTATGTCTTTTTATGTTCTTTATTAATGGTCGGTTTTTTGTTCTAGAAAGTTTATTTTTTTTATATGGGAAAAATTAGGCCTTTTACCACCTTAAGTTTATAATATATAATAATTTTTTAAAATTTCTGGAACATCTATTGTGGAAACAAGTTCACACTTCCATTACACAATTCACAATTCAAACTTTTCCCAATTCCAAATAATTTATGGTGTTTTGATTATTTTAATGGTGTGTTGGATAAAACTAGATGTTTAGATAGCATATACCTGTTTGTAGTAGGTATTTATAAAAAGTTAAAAATTAAAGAGGTGAGCATTTAATAAAATGTTACTTAATCATTTAAAAGCTAAATCATAAGTTATTTTTTATAGCGTTTGGTAAATTAGTTTTTGAGATAACTTTTAGTTGTTTATATAGCGTTTTATCAAAGACCAATTGCTTTAACTTTTAGCTTTTTGTAAACAGTTATTACAAACAGCTAACAGCTATTCAAACAGTTAAACATTATTCAAACAGCTTGAAGTCTGAAAAGTGTGTTTGTCCTAGCAAATGGCGTTTGCATGCCTTTTATAGTGATCTAAGGCAGTGGGGTCGACTAGGCCTAAAGCATAGGATCTGACAGCTCATGGGAGCCAAAAGTAGGTGGTTCAACAACTTATGGGAGCTTAGAGTAGGTGGTCCGATAGCTTATGGGAGCTTAAAGTAAGTGGTGAGCAGTGGTACAAGACAATTGGAAGGTTGGTAATGTAGGACATCTGAAAGATCGATGGCCCAAGATGCCTTACGACCTTAGTCCACGGTGAAAGGCAACCTCTCCCAAGTTTGTAATGGGCAACCCCTCCTGGGTCTATAGTAGGCCACCTTTCCAAGATAGGTAGGGTAAGCACTCTTTGGTGGGTCCCCAAAAGTAGAGAAAGCTTACATATGTCTCCCTCAGTCGAAGTCATTCTCTGTCTCGGCTACCACAAGTATTTAATCCAGAGGTTGACATTTAATGCCTTAAACACAACCTTATACTGCTACTTTGTCTTGAAATTGGTAACCACTACCTCAATGGCTAAGGCATCATTGTGGGGATAACATATATTTGTTTTATCATACCCATCTTTAGCTGAAAAGGAAATGACAAAATCTAGCAAAGAGTCCCTATTCTAAGTCAAGAACACCTTACTGACAGATCTTTTTTTAGACTAGGAACTTGTATCCTCCACCTCGGCCAATAAAATCATGTGAATGGTGCTCTGTGGCTCTCTTCGGCCCCCAGATCTCTTTTTTCTAATGTCACGTTTACCTAGATCCACATCAGGCTGTCTATCCGTGGAGCTATCTCCGGCTCCGCTCTTTTGCCCTTTGAAAGCCTCAACAAAATTCTTTAAATCTTCAGCTTGGGCCATGTATTTCGCCTTCGCCTTTCAGGTTTTGCACTCGTTAGTGTTGTGACCTCTTGTTTTGTGGTAGGTATGGTAGAGGCCATTCCTCTAGCCTTACTACTTGTATCTCACTGGACCCTTCCCTGCAGACTATCTTTCGATCGCCATAAGGACATTCGAGGGGTAATATATGCTGGGGTATAAAATTAACCCTTTCTTATGCCACTATCAAAAAATCCTCCTCTACCCCTGCCGAAAAAGTTACTACGACCTCCTTCATAATACCCTCCACAACTGCGACCTCCCCTACTGTGACCTTTAGGAGACCTTTTTCTCTCTTCCTCATACATGTTGGAATGCCAATCTTGCGACCTCTCTGTTAGGAGGGAGTCATAGTCACTCACCTTTTGACTTGTGCCTCTAGATATCTGCCTTTAGGTATCGACCCAAACATATCAATTGGCTCTAGTTAGCAGATCTTAGATGGTTTTAGGTTCATCCAAGGATAAGAAATCAGTTAACTCTTGGAAACGGCAATTGGACTGCAGAATCTGGGTGGTTAGTCCAACATTCAAATTTTTTATTTGAATGGCCATTTCCCTAAATCTCTTTACAAACTTCTCCAAGTACTCCCCTTATTTCTCACAATTAGCTTTAAATCCGAGGCCTCCTTCTTTTTGGGAATATTTTTCTTAAATTCTAATATTAATTTCTCCCAAGTCTTTAAAACTAGAAATACTTTTACTAGGCAAATGGTGAAACCATCCACTAACATCATCTAATAAGGTCTCTAGAAAGTGTATACATATAAGGGGATCAGTAACACCTCTTGCCACTATAAAATCATGATAGTTTTTAACATGACTCCTGGAATCCCCTTACCAGTATAGATGATTTTGAAATTGGGAGCCTTTCGCCAGTCGGGAATTGGTGCTCTTTCTATACTAAGCAAGAAAAGGGAGGTGACTTGGAATGTTTCCTCAAGTTTGTCTTCTTCTTGTATATTTCTTACCCATTGCTCCACTTTGGACCGTATCTCCTGTTCACCCCAATAAAGTTTTGAATTATAGCTGAACCAGTCTTCTCTCCACCTTTTTTCTCCCGATGCCCAGGCATCATCATTAGGGTCATCCTAGCCTCTAAGTAGAGATAACCCCTTTGAGGTCCTGATGGGAGGTCACTCGCTATGAGAGCGAAGTCTCGCTTCACGACCTCTCCCCTCCAGGTGATCATCCTCAGCATCACACCCCTCTCCTTCTGTTGCTCCTCTTCATCAATGTTTCGATCTTGGATGGGATCTTCTCTTATAAAAGGTTTGTTTACTTTTTTTATCTGATTTGTTCGTAGCTGAAGGTAAAGGTAAGGATATTTGTATTAGTGTGGATATTGTTAGAGGGGTAATGGGATTAACATTTTACTGCAAGAATCGGCCAAGTAAGCTAAACAATTGTTCTTGTGAAAAAGAAGGAATGGATGTTAATGTGGTAGCGATCGCAGTGGTGGTTGGTAGGAAAGATCCAGGTGGGCACTGTAATAAGATTAGGGTGTGCCGGTCCCTAAGGGAGAAGAATTATGCTTAAGGCAATGACATAAGAAGTTAGATGGTGGAGTCAATGAGGGTGATATAGCTCATTCCCTTGAAGGCCGCGAAGTGGTCGCCCCTTGAGGTAAGGGAGGAGGAAAGTGAGGATCAACGGTGTGATGATTTTGTCCATCATGGGTACCCCGATTCTCCTCTATTCCACTCTTTTTTTTTTTTTTTGTAAGGAAAATAAGCTGAAGGCCAAAATTTTTCTCTCGTCTACGCTCACCACACCAATTGAAGTGTGAAAAGTGCGTATGTCCTAGCAAATGGCGTTTGCATGCCTTTTATAGTGATTTAAGTCATTAGAGTCAACTAGGCCTAGAGCGTAGGATCTAACAGCTCATGGGAGTCTAGAGTAGGTGGTTCGACAGCTTATAGGAGCCTAGAGTAAGTGGTGAGCGGTGGGCAAGACAGCTTGAAGGTTGGTAGTGTAGGACAGCTGGAATGTCAATGACCCAAGACGCCTTAGGTTGCCTAGGTGACCTTAGTCCATTGTGAAAGGCAACCTCTCCCAGGTTTGTAATGGGCGACCCCTCTTAGGTCTATAGCAGGCGACCTCTCTAAGTCTGGTAAGGTAAACACTCGTTGATTGGTCCCCAAAATAAGGGAGGCTTACACAGTTAAATCTGCCAAACATACCCTTTATCAAATGCTAAAAAAAACTTTTACTAAAAATTACTTCAAAAATTATTGGTGAATCCGCTTAAGTTTGCACAACAAATTATAATTTAATGGTAAGTATATCTACAATTCATAATAGAAATTTACGTTGTCTAATCTTTAAATCTAGAATTTTAATTCATCTTAATGTGAAAATATAACAATATCCGAAATAAATTAAAAATGAATTTTAAATATAACAAAGAAGTTTGTATATGAAGTCAATCTTATATATTGATACGAAGGCCATAGTCCTCCCAAATAAGGACTCATGTTTTTGGGACAACGCCTAATTTTAAAAGCAAGTATATAATATAAGAAAAAAGCATAGTTGTCAAACTCAAAATCCCACCCCATGGAATGGAAATTCAAAGAAGCAAAGTTAGTGGAGGCGTTTATCAATCCAGTCATTGTCTTCTTGTTTTCTTCCTCGTATCATTGTCGTCGTCTCATTTTCTTTCTAACAAATTTAATTAAGCAAAATTTTTCTAACTTATTCATTTTACTTTACCTAAGTAAACAACTTCCAAAAAGGTACATAACACGTTATGTATTAAAATCACAATGATTTTGATATAATCTAAGCTAATTACATTAAAAAAAAAAAAAAAGAACCGGCTTTTTACAGTATAACAGTACAAAAACATAATGCGTTATCTATTAAAATCACGGTGATTTTGGTACAATTTAAATTAATTACATAAAAAAGATAATGTCGTAATGTCTTGTTATAGTTGACAATACAATAACAGAATACGTCATCTATTAAAATCTGGGTGATTTTGATATAATCACAGATAATTAATTACATAAAATCTAGTATTATCCAAAGTAACTATTTTTCATTTGTCCTACCTAATAAACCCAAATCCAATCCAAAGAACAAGTGCAAAAAAGATGGATGCTTTGCTTCCCTTTGGAAGTGCAAATCTCCACTTGTTAAAAAAGGGACAATAATAGCAGTTAGAAACAAATAAACATGAGAATCATAGATATTTGTCCGATTGCTGGGAACTAAGGCTTCAATCAAAACAGTTAGCAGAAGAGAGCAGATAAGTGGAAGTTAAAAGTCTTTCGGTGCTTCTTCCTCCAACCTGTCACAACCATCTCCTCCCTTTCCCTTAGCCATCGTTACGGCTACTGCTACAGCTGCTCCTGTTACTACTACGATGCTTAAAAAAAGGGTCCCAGCGTAGCCAATCATAATGCTTCGCTTGCCTAACTAAAGGACCAAAACCATTTGGAAATCACATGTCCCATGGACCCATCAAGACCCCACATCAAACTGCACATATATCACTCTTTGTGTTAAATAAAATCCAAAGCAGAGGGCCCAGAAAGTCCCTGTCATCTTGATCTCCGCGTAGATACACGATGCTCACATTCCGACAGGTATAGATTCAGTGAAAACATAATTTATCAACATTTTAAGTGTGTAAGATTTAAGAAAATGAAGGTTATGGATGGGCATACCTGTCATTTTGAGGCCGCGAGTGAGAAACAAAGGCCAACTCCATCTGTCTACTTTTCTAAATATAGGAGAAGTATCCTTAACATGGGTGAGGATAAAAATCTTTCCCAGACATGTTTGTCTTTGGCTGTGGATGGTCATGGTGGGATTGTTTTGTGGTTGCAACTGTTTCATAAAGTGCCAAGATTTGTGAAATCTTTCTTTCTTGGCCACTTTTCCTGTTCAACTTGGTATATTTATGATGCTTTCCCCTTCTTTATAAATAATTATAAGAACCCCAAAAGAAGAATTAACTGGTAAAATCCTTAAAACTCTCCCTTTCCACCAAAGTAGGCAGTCTTCATACGGATTCTCACATCTGAAACTTGGTTGACTCAGCCACCCATTTCATCACCCTTTAAATTCTCTTCTCCACCTTTCATTTCCCTGCTCTCCCACAACTCCCCTTCTGCTTTTGCCCACAGGAAAAAAAAAAATGAAAAACAATAGACACATGCTTAAACCTCCATTTGCTCTCGCCTCCCTTCAACTTTTATCCAGCCAAAAGATGAGATACCGCCCTTCTGTTAGCTTCCATAAGCAAAATAATATGCTTTTTATAAGAAGCTTTGTAGTCTTCTTCTTAAGCTGCATGACTATAAACTTATGTTTTTCCAGCAACCACTCTTCATTGAGAACACTTTTCATTGACGGGCATTTTGTCTTAGATGATGTTCAACATGCTGCCAAAGATTTTGGTAACAGGTTCCAGTTGCTTCCTTTTGCAGTACTACATCCAAGGTCAGTTTCTGACATTGCCACTACAATAAAACATATATGGCAGTTGGGTCCTCATTCACAGCTCACAGTTGCAGCTAGAGGCCATGGCCACTCAGTCCAAGGTCAGGCACAAGCCCACCAGGGAGTTGTCATCAACATGGAATCTCTCCAGGGACCGAAAATGCATGTCCATGCTGGAAGTTACCCATATATCGATGTCTCCGGCGGTGAGCTGTGGATAAATATCCTGCATGAAAGCTTGAAATACGGGTTATCACCAAAATCATGGACAGACTACCTACATTTAACTGTGGGTGGTACTTTGTCCAATGCTGGGATTAGTGGGCAGGCATTTCGGCACGGTCCTCAAATAAGTAATGTTCATCAGCTGGAGGTTGTTACAGGTAAAATTTAAGGAACAAGATCAAGCATTCACAACATTAACAGATTTCCTAGTCACATAATTTGATTTTTCAGTCTAAAGTTTATATATAATACATATTCAGATATGCATAAACACATAAAAATACAGTGCATCACATAAATTCTTACATAAAATAGATTGAAATGTACACAGGGAAAGGAGAAGTACTGAATTGCTCAGAGAAGCAGAATGGTGACCTATTCCATGGTGTTCTTGGAGGACTTGGTCAGTTTGGCATCATAACAAGGGCACGGATATCTCTAGAACCAGCACCTGATAAGGTAATAAGCATGGAATTTTCACAAATAAGTTATAGTTAAAAGTGTTGCTTATAATAACAGATTTTTGTGTTTCAAACAGGTGAAATGGATTAGAATTCTCTACTCAGAGTTTGCCACATTCACCATGGACCAGGAGCATTTAATATCAGCAGAAAACACATTTGATTATATTGAAGGATTTGTGATAATTAACAGGACCGGTCTCCTAAATAACTGGAGGTCATCCTTTAATCCTCAAGACCCAGTCCAAGCTAGCCAGTTTGAGTCAGACGGAAGAACTCTATTTTGCCTAGAATTGGCCAAATACTTCAGCACTGACAAGATAGATATAATGAATGAGGTCAGAAGTGAAAATGGCCCACTAGTTGTTTTCTAAATTGTTTAAGAAAATTGATTAATAAATTACACAAATAAAAAAATATAAATAAAAATGGCAACTTACTTTATTTGTCATAACATGCAGGAAGTGAAGGAGCTGTTGTCTCGATTAAGATATATCCCATCAACGTTTTTTCTATCAGAAGTTTCATACATAGAATTCCTGGACCGGGTTCATGTTTCTGAGGTCAAACTAAGATCCAAAGGCTTGTGGGAAGTTCCACACCCATGGCTAAATCTTCTTGTACCAAAAAGTAAAATTCACGAGTTTGCCAAAGAAGTCTTTGGCAATATCCTCACAGACACAAGCAATGGTCCTGTACTCATATACCCAGTTAACAAATCAAAGTAATAGTTCAAAAATGACAGTTTAATTTTCTTAAATTCTTAATGTTTTTCTTCACTAATTACTTCATTTCATCCATTATAATTTCAGGTGGGACAACAGAACTTCAGCTGTAATTCCAGAAGAAGAAATTTTCTACTTAGTGGCATTCCTTTCCTCTGCCGTTCCCTTTTCCACAGGCACTGATGGCTTAGAACATATCCTGACTCAGAACAGACGAATACTAGAATTTTGTGACACAGCACATCTTGGTGTCAAGCAATATCTGCCTCACTACACTAAACAGGAAGAGTGGCAAGCTCACTTTGGCCCACAGTGGGAAACTTTTGTGCAAAGGAAATCTACTTATGACCCTTTGGCAATACTTGCACCTGGCCAAAGAATATTTCAAAAGGCAACACCTTTCTTAGGACATCGGTGGAACATTCATATATTAAAAAACCAAAAAAAAGCCCTCACAGTGTGAGTAGATGCCTTAACCTCTGTGTAAATAGATAACTATTAAATCCTTCCTCTGTTTACTAATATACTGCAAGTCCAACAGAAAAGCTGCAAGAGCTAGTTAATTTTTTCAAAAAAAGTCAAAATATTTCTTATATATATAAATTATTAATTAGTTATAAAAGGCTGTAAAGAATGATTGCACTATAGCGAATGTGTATAGTGTTTTCATAAAAAAAGTGTTGATTATTCTGTAATAAATATGCTTTTCATAAACTATATATCGTATCATTATCAGGCTTTAGCACAATGATTTTGCATCATGCAGAGGGCAGGCTCTATGATCAAATGAATAAAATTTCACAAGGTGAATGTATTCTTGGATGGAAAAGAGAGCATTATATATACTTCTATGATTGCACAAAAAATACAATCACAGTGTACTTTCAGATTCATTCACAAGTGTTAATTAAAAGCAGCATAAGCAAATCCCATCTCTAGCAACTTTATCTAAAAATGCTTACAACAGCAACAACTGAAACACTCAAATCTATCATCAACTTCACGATATGACCAAGAGTTAACATTTGACAATCACTTTCTGGGTATGAGTTTGCAATTCAGTCTTGAGTGTTATTTTATGTCCATGATCACAACAGAGACATCAGGAAAAAAGAAACTGCAGATTTTTGGCTGGTCACATTTTACAGTACTCAACCTCAGTCTTGACTCTTATTTTATGTCCATAAACACAACCAAGACATCAGGACAAAGGAATTGCAGCATTTTTTGCCAGTGACATTTTACAGCAATCAACCCCAATAAAGTTGATAGCAAGTGATAAAGAAGTTCATAAAAAAGGAAATTCTTAAATTATAAAGTTACAATATATTCTTTCATAATATAGAATGGGAATGGGACACGCAACTGAAAGACCCACCATGGTGTAACATGTGAAAGGACCTCGCTTATGTACACTCACACGTTAGTTCTTTAGGAATCAGTATATTTGTATTTTAAAGGGGCTACTAATCACATTTGAAAAGCTCCTTATATCCCTGCTTTTTCGATGAACCATAACCAATGAATTGGGTCCTTTCCAATTTCATCCTACGTGTGTCCGTGTCAGTCTGAAAGAAAAGCTCACTCTAAAAGCAGCAATATCTTTCTGTCTAAGAGATTCTAGCAAATTTTTATGTCAGAAGTATTGCACTTCCAATGGTTCACACAGTTTGTACAATATGTTATTGCTGTCCTACATATATTCAAACAAAAAGTAGTATGATGGGCAACATACACTTCTGCATTTAATCAGTTTAACAGATACCTATCATTGTTTCTTGAAACCATTCAACAGTGCTGGCACTTGCAAGACTAACTTTGGTACAGAATAAAGTGACACTTCCATTTTCCATTTAACACTAAAGACGTATTGTGATATGATCCACCTAAAGATTGGCCACCTAGGTAGAACTCACCCTTAAAAACCGGCTTGCAAAGGGAGGGTGCCTAGGGACTTCATTAAGCTCTTGCCAAGGTTATTCCTAGGCAATGTGGGATCGTAACAATACCCCACGCTTGAAGAGCCAACGTCCTCGTTGATCACGGCCATGTTGGTCACGGTCAAGGCTAGCACCCTCCTCTTCGGACCTCCTGTCCATTAACAGGTCTAGGCCACTACTCCGAGACTTGGATCTTGCAAGATGGGGCTGGCTCTGATACCACTTGATATGATCCACCTGAAGATTGGCCACCTAAGTAGAACTCACCCTTGAAAACCGGCTTGCAAGGGGAGGGTGCCTAGGGACTTTATTCTCTTGCCAAGGTTATTCCTAGGCAATGTGGGATCGTAACATATTGTATGGAATATTCTCATGAAAAGAGATCAAACACCAACAGGTATTACAATGACAAGTCAAATAACCAATCAAATCATCAAATGCCACTGGTAGCAAATTTATAATAACATCTAACCAGAAGCAAAGTATCCAGATAAAGGCAACAACATGATGAGCTTGCAAGTAAATTCAGAACTTTCCAGTGCAAAAATTCAAATATCTACCTCTGGTTGCATATTGTTTCCAAATTCTCTTGCCTGAAGAAATTTGTGTGTTCAATGTTCATGATCCTCTTCTGGTGCATATAGCACATTCTGTAAATCAGAAAGCATCAAAGGTTGTTACCGGACAAAATAATCTCCTAACAAAAATGCAAATTTACTCAAGATGTTGATAACTATGGTCACCCAGTTACATGATAAGAAATTAAGAATACAAAAAACAAGATACTTCTATGTGGCAAAGCCTTATGACATCCCTTAAACCTATGAACCCAAGTCAATTGGCAAGAAGTGCTCCATGAAGTAGATGCTGTAATATAGTGGTTAAAGCAATAAGTGGCTAGTGTCAGAACTTCCTTTTCTTCTTCTTATTTCATTTTTGCCTAAACGCACAAGCAAATTTCTGATGACACTATGATACTTTACTGGCATCTATACTGCATTTTGTTCACAATGGAATTTAGTACAACAAATTTACTAATGTAAATCTAACACAAGGCACAAAAACACATATTGTGTGCCAAAGCTTAATCAATAAATGTTCCTTAATTTTGATGCCCGAGTCTCATCCCTATGGTGTATGGACAAATCACTCTGCGTAAGCAGATTGGACGTAGTAATACAAAATAAATTCAAAACACACAAACAGAAACATCAGATGTAAATTAAGAATATAAGATATATTTTCTGTTATTCCTGCTTAAGTTCAATATCACAGAGGTCAAGTCCATGTAATAACATATTTTTCGGCAAAATAATTGTGTTTGGTTTGAATCACCATCTTTGTTACTCAACTCTATAAACCTTAACCTCAAACCCAAACCAGTCGATGTAAAGCAGAAACACGAACCTACTAAACTCTATTAAGAGTTTAAGAAAAAAAATCATTTCAATTGGCATAATTTAGTCCACTTCTCACATTTATAACCTAACCGATTAGCTCATTTCCATTAATAAAAAAGCTACTATATATGTGCTTAATCACTTCTCCGCACTTATTTTGTAACTGAATAAATAGATCAACAGAAAACATAAATCATCTCAACCAAGCCCCAATTTATTGTAATAAGTCACTCCTTCACCTTCTCTCAAATGCAATCATGCAATTATCATGATTACTCCAGTTCCACATCGGCTTACGGAGACAAATAAATTCAAATCCTCTAGTGTGTGTTTAAGACAAATCATCCAAGAGCATTACCTTGTGTAGTTCAAAAAATTTAAGGAAAAGCATACTGCAACTGTTAAAAGGCGAAAAGAAATTGATTTATGCCAGAAACAATGTGCCAGCAACCAAGTCACCACTAGTATTGGAACTTTGAAACTAACACCAGTCCTATTTTCCTATAAGATCCAAGTAAGATGTCTTCTTGTCCCGGTTTTCAGAATAAATTTTGCACGAGTGTTTGCTCCCAGGGAAATCATGCATAAATAAAACAGATTATAGATTAACATACGTTACGTTTTGAAATTTAGGGAATACATCTTTTAGCTCCAACTTCTCAATGCTGTGCATTGATTTCGTGAACCAAGACACAGCTCAACTAGCAGTGATTTTAACATAATATTGTGCGACTTTAACATGAATATCTTAAATTTTATGATAGAAGATACCATTCTCTATTGTCATTCTTTACTGATTTAAGTCCAGCACTTAAAAGAATTCTCAAGGAAGGCCCATGTTCATTTGACTGATGCAAAACATGAAAAAATAACTCTTAGCAATTGGACTGGCTGAAGCAACAGCTTATGATAACAATATCCTCAACAACAAACACCAGTTTAGATCTGCTTGCACAGACATGCTACACACAACCTAAAGCAACTAACTTTTATTTTCCTGAGGATTATACAATTCATGTATTATTTTAAAACGTAAGGTAGTAAAATTACTATTTAGCAAAATAAATCCTTCAATCTGCATTGCATATAGACAGCACTGAGATGTACAATTTGTCGCATTAAGATTCGCAGGAGATTTTCCTCCAGCCAAATAGTGCTCAGACCCTAACAACTTACAATGTAATAAATAGACACCACCTATAAAGCTCCTTACAAAAATCTCTAATAAGACAAGCAATCATGAATGCTAGAGGAAAAGAAATTGGTCTTATTTGAATACTGAATGCCGTATCTCAGCTCATAATTCTTGAAAGTAAACTCAATCTAGTACAATAAAACCCAACCTAAGAGCATCACATCCTGCAAAAAGTAATGAAAGAAACATATAATCTTGAAACAAGAATAAATAATCACCAAAGATAGAGCTCACCCAAAAGCAATCAAGTGTTACATTTATCAGCATTGTCGAGAATATGGACAAATTTCTCATTGGTTATGCTAGATTCTTATTAAACATAGGCAAAAGAGCATAAAACATCGGTAAGGTACAAACCCATAAAAAAAATCACAGAACGGACTGATCAAAGCAAAAAGAATGAAACTTTACCGAAGAGAAAATCAATCTGAATGCAATTCAATTCAGTCAGACGAAGATGAAAATCAGTTGAAGGCTAAGCGCGCGAAATTGCAGAAGGACAGTCTGATGTAGTTAGGTTGTGTTCCCGCAAACACCGACAGGAAGACGCTTCTCCTGCATAATCGGAAAAAAATCAATTGGGCTTTTATGTAAAAGCCCATTACCTTTAGTACAGGGCACGTTAGTAGGTAAAACTACAAAAATAGGCATATTTTAAGTTTACGACACAAAAATAACTCGCTCAATAGTTTTAGCGACAAAAATAGAGCGGTTAAATTTTCATTTGATAAAAATAATTTAATTTATATTTTCGAAGTTTTTTTATGAACGATTGAACAATTTTTTCATGACTGTTGCACAATTTTATAGAAAATTTTCTTTTATTCACTTTATATTAATTTTTATAAAATTGTTGTATAACCGATTTGACATCTCATTTGATTTTTAGATTCATAAATATACTTTTAATTTCTTTACAAAATTTAAATTTGAAGTAAAATTGATTAGTTCGTAATTTATTGAAGGTGATATTGACACGAAGTCTGATCCACGGTGAAATTGATAATAGGTGAAAAATAATTAACTTAAATTGTGGATTTGGCCTGATGAACATCTAACGCTATCTTGGGGGAAAAAAAGTAAATAAATAAATAAAGAACAGAAAATGCCATCCAAGCTGTTTTTTTCCCTTCATTTCTGCTTTGATCCCAACTTCCGATCGATTAATCAGATTCTTCATTAACTTAGCTTCCGATTTCTTCAAAGTTTACCCAATTTTGTAGTTTTTCATTAGCATTTCTTGTATTTCATTGGAAATGCAAAGAAACGAACAAAAAAATTAAGATCGTTATTACCGCTTCGAGGAAGCCGACAAGTGAAGTTGTTTAGCCATTTCTTTCCCCTCGTGTGTGCCGCCTTTCTGTTTAAAGTGGAGTGTTTTATTTCGTTGCGGTTAGAATAGATGACCCTTTCTGCCATTCTCCGGTAACATTTTAGCCGTGTTGTTTTGTCGGTAGATTTCGAGGGGATTAAAGTACCATGAAAACGTGTCAGAATTATCATTCTTGATTGATTTTCTAGAATTTCAGGTTTCTGGGTCAACAATAGTGCCAACAAAATCCAGCTGTTGGTTTGCTTGATTTGTGATTTGCTGATTTAAGTGATTACTATCCTTCGAGAGTTAAACCCCATATATTGGAAATGGGTCGTCTTAAAGTTCAGAGAAATTAATTAAAGCTTAGTTTTTTCCAGAAGATTTTGCTATTGGGGTGTCTCAAAATCCATAGAAGTTGATCGATGCTTAGATTTTTAGGATAAAGTTCTTAGCTTTTTGTTGTTGGTTTATACATTTTGTAGGAATTGTAGAAATGATTGAAAATACTGAAGAATCCAATCATAATGTGAATTCAAATGGGTCAATTCAAAATCAGACCTTAAATGGTGGTTTACAAGAGAAGCTAGATGAGATTAGACGTCTTTTAGGGAAAGCACAAGGTGATCCTTTGAGGATTGTTGGCATTGGAGCTGGTGCTTGGGGTAGTGTTTTTACAGCTTTATTACAAGATGGTTATGGCCATTTAAGAGATAAGGTTTTGATAAGAATATGGAGAAGGCCAGGTAGAGCAGTTGATAGAGCTACAGCTGAGCATTTGTTTGAAGTGATCAATTCAAGGGAAGATGTATTAAGGAGATTGATTAGGAGATGTGCTTACTTAAAGTATGTCGAAGCAAGATTAGGTGATAGGACTTTGTATGCAGATGAGATTTTAAAAGATGGGTTTTGCTTGAATATGATTGATACTCCTCTTTGCCCTTTGAAAGTTGTGACCAACTTGCAGGAGGCTGTGTGGGATGCTGATATTGTTATAAACGGGTTGCCATCGACAGAAACCCGTGAAGTGTTTGAAGAAATAAGTAGGTATTGGAAGGAGAGGATTACAGTACCAGTTATCATCTCTCTGGCAAAGGGTGTGGAGGCCGAGTTAGAGCCTGAACCACGCATTATAACTCCCACTCAAATGATCAATCGAGCAAGTAAAATCACTTTTCTTAAAGCTATTTTCTTCCATAATTTTTGTGATTTTTTTGTTTTAGTTCAATCTTGTTTGCACCATAAATTCATATAGTTGATTA
>CATIWJ010396113.1:0-15415 GCA_949640765.1 Croton laevigatus
GAGCTTATATTTTTCATCCCTGTTATCAGTTTTGAATTGATATTCCAAATTGTTTTGTGAATTTTTATTCCTCAAGATAATAAAGCATAATTTCACGATGTAGTGGTGAAAAAAAATAAAAAGACATAACATAATAAATAAGACATTTTATTGGAAAATAAATAAAACAGTAATAATGGTAAATTTTGGTTGACTCAATGCATAAGTGGTTTTATATACAAAGTGTTGTAAAACTTAAGGAAATAAATATTTTTTTGTTCAGAAAGTAAACACTCAAGGGAAAATCTTGATGAAGGCAAAATAAAATTTAGTCGAAAGTTAAAGTAACTCGAGTCGACAAATGTCAGTGGTATCGCAAAGGATAATGTTGAATGAAAGTGAGATGAGTAGCAAAGGGTAAAAGCATAAGCATATGTTTGATGCATAAATGTTAATCAACCATTGTCATAAGAGTAACGTTCTTGCTTCCACCTATGTTAAAAAAAAAAAAGGAAAAAAACGTTCTTGCTTCCACGCGAAGATCGTAGAGTACGGACAAAAATAAGAGTTGAAATATTATTTTACTAACACTAAAACTATTTGTATGGTTGGGATGGGGTGATTGAAGGAAGAAAAGTGTTTAATTCCCATTTTAACTTCCTAGGAACAAACAATGCAAGAAGTTGGGCAAAAAATACCCTCCAGTTGTTGTCCCTACGGGAACTTCAATTTTCTTGCCTTACCCCAAGGAACTTTAATTTTTCCGGGAAATGAAGTTGAGAGGAACTTGGAGTGAACTAAACATCACCTAAGTGTAGTCAAGAAATTTCCTAGTTCAAATTTAAACTTTTAAGCTTAGAGCATATCCAGTGCTCAATATGAATTGCACCTTATGTGGCATAATAAATAGAAGCTGTGAAGGATGACTTGGCTAAATTATTTATTATAGACAATGTGCATTCAATATAGCTTTCCAATTCTAATGTGTAATTTTTTTTTAATTACTATAATTTATTAAAATTTAAAATATAATTAAAATTAAAAACAACAAAAACTTAAATTACAACAAAAGTTCCTCCGATCTACTGAAAAACCCAAATCTAGATCCGAGCTTTACTTTGAAGAAACCTGAAAATCAAGTTAATAGGTTGGGTCATAATCCTCTGGAGCATTTGGAGATGGTGGTTGCTACGCCGCTAGTGGTGAAGCCAAACAAAGGAATCGATGGTGGGTGCTCTGCAAAACGAAGGAATTGACGAAGAGGAGACTGTTGTTTTTCTGGAAAACAAAAGAGGAGGATTTACACAAAAGGATTGGACGGCAAAAAGGAGAAGAGAGCTGGGATTCGAGAGAAACTAGTTATTGATGATCGAAAACAAAGTTCCATTTGGGGATTTCACCATCGGTGATTGAGAAGAGAAACGAGTTCTTGGGCTTCTTGGACTGAAAACGATTTTGCATTTAGTTTGAAACGAAGAAAAGAAGATAAAAACGAAAATGAGAGTTTAGTTTGAATCGAAAAGGAAGAACAGTAACGGGAAATTAGGACCAACAGAACCAGATTGGTGTTCTTTACGGGTAGAACGAAGACATTGATCAAGGCTTTTGGGCGGAATCAAAAGTCAGATTTCATTTGATTTTATTGTCTTCTTGCTTGAAACGATTGGAAGCCCAGGATTTCTGGTTTTTTAGTTGTCAGAGGCTATAGAGGAGTTTTAATTTTGTTTTGTTCTTTGATTTGAAAGATAACGAAGAACAGTTTGAGTTTTTATTTTGTTTTGTTATTTGCTATGAAAGATAACGAAGAACAGTACTTCACAAGTTGTTTTTGATCTAGATGTTGGTGTGTTAATTGTGAGATTTGTGTTTCCTAGAGTTGGGTATTAAGAAAAAACGCAAAACGAGAAAAGATTAGTTGAGTCAGCATGTCTAATAGGACTTCTACAAATAGAAGTCCTACCTCATATTGTCTATTTTTTTCAAAGTCATGTCAGCTCTACACTTAAAATGGACAATTGCATTGGAGTGGTTTTTTTATTCACACTGTCTATTTTATCTATGTGTCATGTGAACAAGAGTAACTCCATATTGCATTGGAGATGCTCTTACTTAATCCTTGAGTAGTAATTGAATTTCCATAAAAATTCAAAAACTGAAAATAAAGGAAAAAAAGGAAACATATTTTAGAGTAAAAATTTATTAGTACTACCTCATCTGTTTAAGAATTATTAAGATTTTTACCATTCATTTTTTTTTTTTATAATTTTCTTTTCATTCTAGTATAAAAAGTAATCAACTCATATCCACTCATTATAAAAGTGTATCTCACATGCATAAAAAATAAATTACATTCACTACAAGACAAATGATAAAATCGTCCTAATTTAATAAAAAATACTAAAAGTCTCACTTATTTAAAAATTATAATTTACCCTAAAGTCTTATTTTATTAAAAACGGAGGTAGTGTTTAATTTTATTTTAAATATGTATATTTATCCTTGTCATATTTATCCATAGGTCATGCAGGCAATTGATGGGATGGATGATACGGTTGATTTGAGGATATTTTTCCCTTTGGATGTTATGGAGTCATGATCTGATGGTGTAATGTACTTTGTCTACCATATCTCAACTCCTAACTGTATTAAAACAGACGGACCATTTCTAGCTTTTCTAAAACTAGGGGTGTAAACGAGTCGAGCCGAGCTGAGCAGTGGCATGCTCGAGCTCGGCTCGTTTAATAAACGAGCGAAAAAATAGCGCTCGTGCTCGGCTCGTTTATTAAACGAGCGAGCTCGAGCGCGTTCGTTTATTTGTCGAGCATAAAATTATGCTCACGAGCGGCTCATTTAAGCTTGATAATAAACAAGGCGCTCGAGCGTAGCTCGTGAGCTCGAATGCTCGTTTATCAATTACTAAAAAAATAATATAAAAATATATCAAACACAAATTCAAATTACTCAAACATAAATCTATAATGTTCTTAAATTATAATTTAAAAAAATACTAATATAACAAAATAAGAACAAGTTCAAATTGAACAACGATAATAAGCACAATAAAAAAAAGATCATCACGGTAGTTCAAATTCCACAACGGCATCATCCACATCCGCATCCTATCAAATATAAGAAAAACTATATATTAAATTGGAGAATACATATAATTATGTGAAAAAAAAAAGATAGATCGGTGATAAAAATAATACCATTTTCTTTGACTTCAATCCATAATAAGCTTAATTTTTTGTTTTATAGAAAGGAGGGTGGCCAAGCCACCTTTTGAAAAATATACATTGGGTTATATTATTTTTTATTTATTTATTTATTTATTTATTATTATTATTATTATTATTTCATTATTTATTATTATTATTATTATTATTTATATATTTATTATTATTCCTATTTATTAATAATATTATTATTTATTATTATTATGCATGAGAAGAGAGAGAAAGAGGGAATGGAAGAGGGAATGTGAATAAAATTCCCTAGGGGGTGTGAGGAATCAATTTGGGGGAATTGAGGGAAAAATCAGTACTAAAAAGGGGAATGAGAATCATTAAATTGACCAACCAAACACCTATTAAGGATTTCATTCCTTTTCTCTTTCCTAATTATCCCCAACCAATCGCCCTCTAAGTGATATACATCTTTCACATTTTAATATTATTTTACATGACATGTATATTATTTTAACATTATTATTTGTTAATTTGTGCCTAGTAAGTATAAATTTAAGCATAATTAGCATGGAATTCACTTATCAACTTTTTCATAGGAATGAAAGTATATTCATTAATTTTTTGAAAAAAGTAATTTTATAACATAAACATAAATTATTTTACGCATTCAAAATCAAGGATTAGTATAAGAAGCAGATATATGATATAACGCATATCAGTCTCACAGTCATATACTAGTTTAATTTACACAAATCAATAACATACTTTTTTTTTTTACTAAAAATTACAATTTGTCTACTAAGAATTACAATTTCTCTATTTTTCATCATTTTTTTTTACCAAGAATTACAATTTTTTTAATGTGTAATTTATAAAAATGTTAGTGAATTTTAACTTATAATATATAAAAGTTAATTCATCATTATGAGTTAATTCAACGGGTTAAGTTAAAATCATTATTTTTGTTAAAATATGTTATTCAAAATCACTCATGTATAAAGAATTTTCAAAAAATGTAAACACCATTTTCCTTAATGCATATATTTAATAGGAGAGGAATCAGTATTTTGTTCTCATTAGAGTATTGGGTTATAAAGACCCACAAGAATACAAAGATAAGTTTACAGCTGGAATTAGTTACAACAGTAGGAGAGACGTAAGTTAAATGAAATACAACCTATTTACAATCTCTTATCTAATATGCCCCCTCAAGTTGAGCTATCAGTGGGGATAGATAGTCAACTTGTCTCTTAGAAGTTGAAATTGATTTCGAGTCAGTGGCTTAGTAAGAACATATGCGATCTGGTCTTTAGTAGAAATATACCGAACTTCCAACTCATTCATAGCTACCTTATCTCGAACGAAATGAACATCAATCTAAACATGTTTCATTCTACTATGATGGACCAGATTGACCGTCAATGATGTTGCTCCCAAATTATCACACCAAAGAATTGGAATTGTCACTTTGACTCCTAATTCGGTTAGTATATTCCGAATCCAAACAACTTCAGAGGTAGTATTGGCAATAGCACGATATTCTGCCTCTGTAGAAGAACGCGAGACACACCGTTGTTTGCGAGAACTCCATGAAACTAGATTTGTGCCAAGAAAAATTGCAAATCCGGTTGTAGATTTCCTATCGGCAACAGAACTTGCTCATTCTGCATCACTTTATGCAGATAGCTGAGTAGCCGAGGTGGGTACAACAGGAAGCCCATGATATTTGGTTCCTTTTAGATACTGAAGAACACGTTTTACTTCTTGCCAGTGTTGCTCCATAGGACTATGCATATGTTGTGCCAGCCGATTGACTGAATATGAGATTTCTGGGCGGGCAAAGGATAAGTATTGCAAGCTGCCAACTGTGCTTTGATAAAGAGTAACATCTGAAAAGCCATAGACGCAGCTGATGTTTGTGCTATAGAGGTAGTAATCGGTGTAGCAACCTTTCTGGCTTCTTGCATATGAACACGATTAAGCAAGTCTTAAATATACTTGGCTTGAGACAAGTGAAAGCTGCCATTGTTCCATGTTGCTTCAATACCTAGAAAAAAATGAAGAGCACCATGATTTTTTAACAGAAACTTTTGACTAAGGTGTTGCTCAACACGTCTTATCAAAGCTGGATCATTACCCGTCAAAAGCAAATCATCAATATATGTAAGACAATAAAGAATAGACTTATGTCGCTGAAAGACAAAAAGAGAATGATTCAATCTGGATTGAACAAAACCACTTTACAAAAGAGCCTCTTTCAGACAATTATTCCACTGTCGAGGAGCTTGTTTTAAGCCACAAAGAGAACGACGCAATTTATAGACATGTGTGGGTCGTGTTGAGTCAACAAATCCTGGAGGCTGAACCATGTAGACAGTCTCATTTAAATAGCCATGCAAAAAAGCATTTGACATATCATATTGTGTTATTGGCCACCTATTGGAAACAACAAGGCTAAGAACTAACCGAATAGTTGTTGGTTTAACAACTGGTGAGAAAGTTTCACCAAAATCGACCCCTGGGAGTTGATGAAAACCTTTCGCAACCAACTGAGCTTTATACCTAGCAATATAACCATTAGCATTTTCTTTAACCCTAAACACCCATTTACAGCCCACAATATTTGCATTTTTTGGTGGTTCAACTAAGTCCCATGTACCAAGCTTAATAAATGAGTTCAATTCATCACCCAAAGCTTCACACCACTCTTTGTATTTTTTTGCTTCAGTGACAGATTTTGGTTGACGAGGTGGCAAGACAGTAGTAGCAAATACTTTGGGTTTAGAGTGCCCAATTTTAGACCTTGTCAACATCGAATGCATATTTGTAACAATATTGCTTGGAGGAGATGGCACTAATGGCAATGATGAAGAAGATGGTTGTTCCTGGCTCTCAACAGTAGATTCTTCAATAAGTGAAGGAGTTGGACTCACAACTTCAGAATTAACAATAAGTGGTCCAGCATGTATTGGAGCAGAATTGGCCACCGGTGAAGTTAAAATTCTGCCAACACGATTTAAAGGAGCAGGTGGAGGTCCAAGAATCCCTTTACTTAAATTTGTAAATGACACAACTGATGGATAGTTAATTCCATGCAACGGCACCTGTGTGGTTTTGAAAGAAAAGTTAGCTTCATCAAAGACAACATCGTGAGAAATATAAAACCTGTTATTGCCAACATCCAAGCATTTATATCCTCTGTGAATTAAGCTATAGCCAACAAATAAACATGCTACAGACCGATTCTCTAATTTGTGTTTTGAATAGGGTCGAATAAGCGGATAACAAGTGCACCCAAAAGTGCAAAGTGCATAAATATTAAGTTTATATCCAAAGAGCTTTTCAAATGGTGAGCAATTAGTTAGCAATGGTGTTACGACCCGATTAATAACATAGGCAACAGTTTCAAATGCATAATCCCAATACTGTAATGGAACAGAAGCAAAATTTAACATAGATAAACCTGTTTCAACAACATGTCGATGTTTTCATTCAGCACACCCGTTCTGTTGAGGTGTATAGGGACAAGAGACACACAAAGAAATCCCATGATCAGATAAATATGGAACTAATGATTGATACTCCCCACCTCAATCACATTAGAACATTTTAATTTTTGAATAAAAAAATTTTTCAATAAAGGTTCAAAATTTGACAAAAGTAGCAAAGACATCAGACTTGTTTTTGAGACAATATAACCACTTATACTTGCTATAATGCTCATAAAACAGAACATAATAACGATTACCATTAACCGACGTAACTGGCACCGTCCCCTAAATATCAGAACAAATCAACTGTAAAGGAGTAGAAGCAGTAAATCGAGACAAGATATATGGTGATATATGAGATTTGGAAACACAACAAGATGAACACAGTGAATCTTTAGAAGAAGCAAAAGGAATTTTATTCAACTTTAAAGTAGAAATTAAGTCTCAGTCATGGGCATGTCCCAGCCGAGAATGCCAACAACGAAAAGAAACTTGATGTGCTGAAATAGGGAAATTTTGATAATTGAAAAACTTGTAAAGACCACAATCAACTGGACTTTTGTGAAGCACCTTTTTCGTGCAGATATCCTTAACAAGAAAATAGTCAGGAAAAAATTCAAGTGAGACACAATTATCACGAGCAAAAGAATTAACAAACAACAAGCTAAATGGAGATTGAGGAGAGAATAACACATTTTTTAAGGAGAATTGAGGGTTATCATATAAAATAGTACTGCCAATATGAGAGATATGAATCATTTTGCCATTGCTAACGGTGACCTCATCAGGACCACGATATTCTGTATCAAGAGAACCGGTTAGATGGTGTGTTACACCAGAATCAACTATCCAAGACCGCTGTGAAGACTGATATGGAGCTGTATGATGTGCTTGAGGATTTTGACGGGGACTAGGACATTGATGTGACATATGCCCAGTGCCATTGCAATTATAACAAGTCACAATAGTGCTAGGTTGATTGGATCTATAGTTTCTATCTAAAGATGAAGAAGATCTACCACCTCTTTGAGACCGTCCACCTCCTCTGCGATTTCTGGTGCTACCATTCTTTTGAGAAGCATTTTCTTTACTGCTATAAAAAGCAGTTGTAGTGGAAGAGAGAGTAGAAGAGTCGAGTTTCTTTAACTGTTGCTCCTCGGAGAGCAGCAAACCATGTAAATCATCAAAAGATACTGGCTCAAGCCTTGCTTCAATCGATCTTGTAAAAGGACTGTAATCAGGTCCTAACCCATCCAAAATAGGTCGAACAAGATCATCTTCAGAAATGGGACTATGAAGAGCTTCTAATTGGTTTGACAACATCTTTGTCCATTGCATATAACAATCAATCGGGTCATTGTTCCGTTCGAGCCGATGAATTGCACTCTTCAAATGACGAATCTGTGTCCCTAAACCAGCGGCATATGCCTTTTCCAATTTTGTCCAGACCTCCAACGCCGTATTAACCCCAACAACATTAGAAAGGAGCGACTTAGACAAAGAAGAAATTAACCAACTAATAACCAGTTGATCTTCATGATACCAAACAGTAAAAGCAGGATTTGGTGTTTGATCAGCTAGTAAAGACGGCGGTGCAACAAAAGTCTTAATGATATGATTTTCAAGATTATAGCCACGCAACAATGGCAAAATTTGGGTTTTCCAAAGAACATAATTAGAGGAATTTAACTTGACAGAGATATAGTTACTCACATTTGGAATAGAAGCAGAAGTAGATGAAGAAGAGAAGATGGAAGAAATAGTGGTGCTGCTGGTTATCGCACCTGTATTTCAAGCCATGGCATTTAAACTGCTCTAGGGCTCTGATACTATAATAGGAGAGGAATCAGTATTTTGTTCTATTGGGTTATAAAGACCCACAAGAATACAAAGATAAGTTTACAGCTGGAATTAGTTACAATAGTAGGAGAGACGTAAGTTAAATGAAATACAACCTGTTTACAATCTCTTATCTAATAATATTCATCATGTTTTATCTTCATGTCTTAAAAGTTTGAACGGTGAAACATGAATTAAATGGTTATGACTCAACCCCATAAATTGATATTCTTTTTAGAGTCCCATAAAATGACATTTGAATGATTAACAATTATTAGAAAAAATTTAAACATTCCTTAAAATGAAACTACGTCGTTTTATACATGTATATAAGGGACATTATGGAACTCTACACCTGACAATTCTGTCTTCCTCTCTTCCTTTCCCTTCTTCTTCTCCAGTCCAGCCGCTCTACCCAACGCCTCCCTTTCTCCTCGCCATTCAGTCACCGCCGGCGCCCTCAGCCTTAAACCGTCTGGTTAATTTAGGTTTGCTAATCAGAATTCTCATTCTTTCGCCACTGTTCTCGTTTGGAGTAAACCCAAACGGAGAAATTAGCAAAACCCATTTGGCAAGCGACGTCGGCTGTGAAGAATTCAAGAAATCTCTTGAGAAGAGCTCGTCGATTGTGGAACTTGGTCTGAGCGCCTGAGGTAAAGACTTCAATTCCCATTTGTGTTCTATTATTTAATAAATTGCTTGTTTAAGCGAGGAACCCTAGACTGCTATTGAATCTCCATTTTGTGACTAAAAATGTGATCTTGAAAGCCTGCCGATCTATTTTTCAATTTGAGTTCATTTGTGAGATTGAGATATTGCTTTTGATACGTTTTCTACTGGTTTTAGTTGCATACCCTGTTTCAGCAAAAGTTTTCGGAAAATGTCCTGATTTGTGATTGATGGAAGTTAGCCTTTTTCAATCTACGGTTTTCATTATGTATTCTTAATCTGTTCAAGAACTCTTCATGCATAGTGTGTATTGGTTTTGTGTTTTGATATGAGAATACAAATATTCTATTTCATGTTTGGCTTTTAATTTATCCAGTAAGAGTTTTGTGTCTAATCATTGATTAAGTAATGGTTTGATGGTATAGAAGTCCTTTCTTCCTTTTTGAATTTTTGGTTTTACTCTATAAAAATTGTACTATACCCACTTTCTGCTTCTTTTTGCTTATTTTTTCGCTGTTGAAAATTTTTTGCTTCATAATCTTTTACGAAGTTTGTGTTATTTAAAGAAATTTGTATGTACTGTTCACCTTTATTGTTGTTTTGAAGAAATTTTTGGTGGTTGTTTCGAGAGGCCATAGTCCATATCTAGTACTTTGGATTTCCTATTTTTAGTTTTTAATCTTTTACGAAGTTTGTGTTATTTGATATCCTTCACAACTTTTCTTTCTGTTTGTTTTTACATTATGAAATTGAAATATACGAAATATGTAATCATGATTGATATAGATATAGTTTTATTAAGACCCATGATCATCAATAGTTCAAGTGCTTGCTTCTGGATATAGATTTGGGCTCTGTGCAACTATTCATTTGAGTCTTGTTTCTCTACAAGAATTATATTGGAACATGTGACTCTGCTCATAAAACTCTCCTTGTATAATTAAGCAGTTTCAATATTAAAATCTTTGTAATTTCTGAATAACAACAATTTTATTTCATGGTTTTTAACAGGTTGTGGAGGTTTCAACTTCAAAGACTGCAAAACAATGTACATTTTTTGTTCAACATATGTTCAAATGATGTTCATTTAAGATGAAACAGACGTGTTAAAAGAAACACATATTTGGCCATTTTTGTCACTTGAAAATTTTAAAAAACCTTTTTTGTCACTTGAAAATTTAAAAAGCCTATTTTTATCCAGTGATATAAAAAAAGGCTATGTTTGGCATTTCCCTTTTGAACTTGAATTTCAATTTCACATGTTGGTTTGGTAGTTTCGGGTTGGATTGAAGATATTTTTTGGGTCAGGCAATGGTTGGCTGGATTCGGTTTGCAGGTGGGTTCCGACCTGACTAGTTGATTTCCGGTTTCGGAATATCATTCAAGCTTCAAGCTTTCAATCTTTGCCTCTCTACTTGAAGGAAAGGAATAATAGCCAGTTGCTGCTCTCTCATCTTTGTACTGCTTCTTCAAGGTAAGTGTAAGTGCTTTCTATTAAATTTTGTTATAATGAGTCTTTCTTCTTGCCTCTGTTTGCTTTTATGAAATCACTGGAATGAGTTCTTCTCTTATGATTTCTGTTTGATAAGCAAGTTTTGTTTTCTGTTTGTTTTCGTGGTGCTAGGTTTTGTTTAAAAATTTCGGGTCAATCTGTTAGTGTTTGATAGTCAAATAGAATTTGAATAATTTAATTTGGCATTTTTAATTTATAATTGTGCAGAGTGATAACTAATTTATTTCTGCAAATTGAAGACATGCAATGTGATTTCAAAAAAATATGGTTGCATAATTTATAAATGACCTTAAGTGCTTTATTTTGTTTTTTTCAAAAGTGTTGGAATTTAACTATATATTGGTAATGATCTTATAACTTAAGTGCTTCTAGCTTTACTGAAATTAAGAAGATGATATGGTAAATGCTTATAGCTGAATGAAATTAAATGCGGAAGTAATAGTTGTGGCAATAGTGCTTCTGGCTTATTATTGATACCTCTAATCTTTATTTACTTAAAATCCTAATTTGGGACTAATAGCTCATATAACACAGTGCCTTCTCCTTCAATTGTAACAGTAAAAATGGGGATGAAACTTTTTGACGACGACGACGGCAACCTTGACATTTCCAATATTGAAATTGACAAGGAATTTGCTCGCCGATTTGAGCACAACAAGAAGCTGTCCAGAGATACCAAGAGCTTAAAAAGAAAGGCCAAATTGATGATTCTGATTCGGAATCTGACTCGGAATCTTCAGATGAGGAAGACAATGCTGATGTCAATAACCTAAGCAAAAAGGGACTCAAAAAATTCATTGAAAATCTTAACAAGTTAAGAAAATGTGACCCTTCTTTGTATGATAAAGAAAGCAAGTTTTTTGACTCAGAAGATAGTGATAATGAGATTGAGAAGAAAGAAAGAAAGGATGAGAAGAAGAAGAAGAAACCTGAGTACTTGAAGGATGTTGTGGCTGAGCGATTGTTAGAAGAAGGGCCTGAATTTGAAGGTGATGAATCTTCTGGGAAGTAAAAGACTCACGAGAACAAGAGGAAATAAAGAGAGAATTACTGGATGCTCTGAAAGATACATTTATGGGCATTGAAAGTGAGGATTTTTTGAAAGTAAAAGAGAAAAAGAGTGGGAGGGAAATGGGGGTTGATAATGATGATGATGCTGAGTTGAAGAGAATTTGGATGAGTATTTTCATAAAAAAGACTTGAATGAGGAGAGTAAGTTTTTGAAGGAGTATTTGGAGAAGCAAATGTGGGTTGGTAGGGGAGGTGAAGATAGGAAGAGGGGTTTTTGTTAAGGATGATGAATTGGATTAGTTGATGAGAGATGAGGAGGAGATTGAGAAACAGGAGTATGAGGAGAGATATAACTTTAGGTATGAGGAGAATGCTGGGGATAGAGAGTTCATTCAAGGAAAGTGGAGGGGTCAGTGAGGAAGAAGGACAATCTGTGAAAAGAGCAAAGGAAGAGTAAGGAGGAAAGGATGAAAGTGCTGCGATGGAGAGAAAGGAAGAGTTAAAACATTTGAAGAATTTGGAGGAAATGAAGGAGAAAATTATGAAGGTCATGGAAGCTGCTGAATAAGGAAGGCAAGCGGAAGAGGAAACGGAAGATGTCACTTGTCAAGAAAGTTAAAGAGGAAATGATGGAGGAGTACTATAAGTTGGATTATGAAGATACAATTGGAGACTTGAGGACTAGATTTCAATATGCTAAAGTGAAACCTAATCGGTATGGGTTAAAGACAGAAGAGATATTGATGTTGGATGACAAGGAGTTGAATGAATATGTATCCATTAAAAAGCTTGTTCCTTATGGAGAGAAGGAATGGAAGGTACCAAATAACAAGAGATTCCAGCAAAAGATGTCTATTAGGGAGCTTTTGTGAGGCAAATTGAATCATGTGAAGAGCTGTAACAAGAGTAGGTCAAAGAATGACGGTGAAACGTCAACTCCAGGTCTAGATTCCCATCAAGATGGGAAGGCAGAGCTGGAAGACTCAAATGTCAAGAAGGATAATTTATCCAGGCAAGCTAGGTGGAGGCTTCGTCGTTCTGAACACAAGCTTCCACAATCTAGACTTGCTGCATACCAGAACATACAATCCAAGGCGAATATTGAAGGAAAGCACTGAATAGAAGCGGAAAAGAGGCAGATTTTTGTGCTGAATCGTATTGCAGGTATTTTATTTTGTACATTGTAATTCATTCATATATTATGATCCCAATATTGTTGCTGCACATTGTCTTAAAAATTGGCATGTATGTCGCATATTATTATCAAGGTCCTTTACACCAATAGACTGATTGGTATCATGAACCATGATTTGGGTAAAAAAGAGGAAACTTTTGCTTTGCTTATCTGATAAATTCTTAAATTTATGATAACTGGAACTCAAGAACAATTATTCATTGAAAAAGAGTCTGGCAGCTTTTAGTTATTCATACTGGCTGAAAGCAAAATTTGCAGAATGTTGGGAGCATTGAATATGAGTTTGCAATTACTCATAGAAAAATGTGGATGGAATACTGATGATTCTGATTTGCTGAACTTTACCCAACCATTAGAGTAGATCATAAAGTCTTCTGGTACAAGCTACTGATGTAAAGTGTCACCTTAGATACAAGTACAGCGATTATGGGTAGCATTTCATCATTTTGAAACCAGTTATTACAATTTTTCTTTCTTTGGCTGTCAATGATTATAAAAGATTGCATATTCATTTAAGTAATGTTATTAGTATCTATTGCATGAATTTTGCTGGTTCCATCCGATGGGATAATACTTTCACACTATCATCTTAAATTCTGAATTTGTGCTGTGGATTTAAGGGATGCCTTATAGATTATGGTTTATATGTTAAAACGAAAACTGATGTATGTGATGACTAATTTCAAATATGGAATGTAATTGATAATTGACTTTCCTTCATATATAAGATTTTAGTAAGGATCAAAACTGAGTTCTGCCTTTTTATTTTAGGCTGATCAGTCAGTTACCACAGTCGAGAATGTAGAAGATTGCAAGCCAGCCAGTCTTGACATGGTGCATTGATTGATTTTTCGACAGCCTCTGTTTGTGGTTGAACCTTGCGGGAAATAAAAGATGTAATAGAAGAGTGAAAATACTGAGTCTAGGTTAGAATTGTTCTGAAATGTGGCATTTTTATTATGCAAAGAGAAAAAGCTTTGCACAACAGGAGACTTTACATTATAAGAGTATTACTGTGTTGCAGAGAGTTGAGTTTTTACCTCTGAGTCTGGTAACTGGAGCTAGAAAGTGTGTATTTTGGGGCAAAATACACTCCAGTGACTTCTACCGAAGACAGATATCTTGGTTTTATTTTTCCTTGTGGAAGCATTATATATTTGTTATGTATGCACTCCAGTGACTTCTGCCGAAGCAATGTGTTTTCATTTATGACTTGAGTATTTTGCTAATGATTTATTTTTATTTTTGCAATTTGCATTCTGCCAGTTTGATTTGATTTAATTCGTTGTTCTTTTGAAGTGAGAATAAACTATGAAATGAGCATCTTATTTATGCTTTTCGTGGTGTGTTGATTTTGAGCTTTGCTTTCTTACCGTCTTTCGATCAGAAATGTGCATAGTTGGTACTATGTTTGTTTCTGTGGCACTAAGTAAACGTTTAAATATATTGTATAAGGTTTTCTTGTTCTAGTTTTCTTTGTTTTCCCAATTTTTTTAAGCTTTTGCATTGAAATGAAGAAATATTGTTGGTATTTGAGATACAGAAGAGTCACTCCTGGTGGGTAAGGAAGTTCAGTGATATTTATGGTTTCCTATTGGCATTTGGCATGAATCTTGTACTCCCTGTGGATCCAAAAGTGCTTATCAGGCCAATTGAGAGAGAAAGTTGATATGATGTCCAAATTTTTTATTATAATTTCATTCTTGGGTGTAGTTTAAAAATTATGCTTCTCTATTTGTAGTTTAAAAATTATGCTTCTCTATTTGTCTTTGTTTTCTCAGTTTGCTAAAGACTTCTTCGGCCTAGCCGAATTTTACCTTTAGGGGTGGCCATTGTTCTGGAATTACTAGCTAGTTATAGTCGTAGCTAGATTTGGTGTTCATGTTTCCAAAAAATATGTAATTGTAATTGAAACAAAATTGAATGGTTTCAATTTACAGTTGCAAAACTGCTAATTTTGGTTTGGGCGATTCCTAACGAATTTAAAAACTGATTGAATTGGATTCAGTGAACTCTCTGGAAGCATAACTGGGTTGAAGACAATCAAAATGCAGTGTTGCATATAGTGTCTGTTAAACGCAGCATCATCATGTCGTTATGCCTTCATTGAGGTCCTTTCTTGTGCTAATATAAAAGATAAAAATAAAAAATCAATTATCATTGTCACGCTCCCAATTTCCTTTCTGTGGTGTTTTTTATTGTCTGTTTAACATAGGCCAGATTTTTGAGCTTGAGACAAACTCAAACTCAACTTATTAATTAAAACGTTGTGGGAAAGCTTGATTCATTTAGCTTTTTATTCATAGCTGCTGCTCTTGCAAATTATATATTATTATAGAGACTAAATTTGCAGCTTGAAGATTGAGGGATTCTGTCGGGCTATAATCTCAGCTAGATAGTGCTAAATGAAGGTCTTGTGAATGTAAAAGAAGTTAGTGAACGATGTATGGCGATGACATCAAGTTCAATTTCAATGGTGTCTGTGGAAACCATAACCCACCGACTATTATAAATTTAAGTTTAATTTAGA
>CATIWJ010396335.1:0-10473 GCA_949640765.1 Croton laevigatus
AACCAAGCCATCTTCGAATCGGGAATGTCATGAACCATAACCGGAATAGTGTAAAAGCAACTCAATTCAGGTTCAACAAACCATAAACCAACTTTGAACCGAAACCAGTCAGAACTGGATATAGCTCGATGATTCAAGCCCAATGTATTACTGGTCGAAAATCAGTTTGCACAGAACTGTTGATTTCGAATTGCCTTCAAATTGGAACTAGCAGTTCATAAACCATAACCAGAACCATCAGCCAGGAAGCCTATGTAAGCCGTGAAGTGTTGCTATACCGACATTAATGGACGGAAAAAGGGAAATAGTATAGGTTGAAAATTGGACAGGGTGGTTTTTGACTAATCCTTAACAAATCAGAGGTTTGAATTGGACATTGGGAATCAATCGCTCAAGTTTTTCCCCGGTCAAAATATAGGAACCTAATGAAAAGTAAGCCCAAATTAGCAATCATAGCAGGAAAAAGGAGATGTACTACTTTCTTTGATTAACCTTTTGTTTATTTTTCTCATTTTTATAATTTAGTTGATAACTTAGCTTTACCAACTAATCAGAGTTTGGTTAAGTAAAGTCTAAAGTTCACATGGTCCATACCAAGTATATATTCACCTCAAAAGAAGAATTGAAAAAGAAAGGTTTGACACTTAAAAACACATAAATCACACGCAAAAGCAAACCTAAATTAAGCCGTCTTAAAAAAAACAAAAACCTAAAGTAATGCGCGTTTTAGGCATTTAAATTAAATTCCCATCTTCCTTCCTCTTCACAAATTAAATTCCCATCTTCCTTCCTCTTCACAACACCATAATATATATTCTGCTTATTAATTTGAAGAGAATAATATATATATATATATACACACACAAAATACTTTATAGATACTTAATTCCAACTTAATGATAGTTGGATTATAGCCTAATTAATTAAGTCTGCACTCTGAATTTCTTCTATCATGCTTAAGGCCATATCAATATTTTATCTCTTTTTTCATAATTATTATGTTAAACAGTGGATCTAGACAGAAATATTTAATTAAGTTAGCAGTTGGATCTGTTTTTCAACTAATCAAATTTAATATAAATCTAATTACACAAGCTAATAGTCAGTGTATTCTCTCTCTCTAAAAAAGGAAAGAAAGAAAGATATTAGTTGGGTTGGGAGTGATTTCAAGTGTACAACTATGGCGCCAAGAGCTAACAAGACCAAGGAGAGGGAAGCTCATACCAAATACACTACCACAACCATTCTTGTCTTGCATCTACAGCTTTTACATTTGATGAAACAAGAGGCACAGCTCCATATAGGGAAATCAAGTCACTGAGACATCTACTTCTCCAGTCACTATGACTTTTAAGACTACTTAACCCTGATGATCCAATCTCATGTACCTTTCCTGAAAAATCATCAATACTATTTCAGTATACATTTCCATACTCTCAACTATAGAACCTCTTTTTTTATCAAAATATAACTAGATCTAGTTTATATGTGTATGTATTAAGTACCGCATCTGAAATGTTAAATTTAGCTGTTCTAATAATATTCAGAAACACAGGACGCCATAGCAATATATACACCTAACGACTTTACCAAAAATTAGTCAGCCTAATTTCACACAAGGTACTTCACGAAATATTCGAGCGTGAAATATCGGCGGCAGCAGCAGCAAAACTTATAGTGGAATGACCAATTTTAACAGTAACAATAACAATTAAATTAGTTATATCGAACAGTATGCAAAACTTATAGTGGAATGACCAATTATAGGAAAAAGGGAATGAAAAGCCATCACCTTTCACCCATATTGGAGGAGCGCCGGTAGCATTCGCAACCAATAAGGACATTGCAATATCTTCGCAAATCCTGATAAGAACAGAAGGAATAAGTTAATCTTCCCTTTCAAGGAGACAAAGGGAGAAAGAACCAAGAAGATGAGAAGTATGCCTTTCTCTTGCAACATATTCTTGTATGGATGGCAGCATTGAGTAGGTGTACAGGTCCAAGTACTTCTTGTGAAAGAAAGCAGCTTTTGACAGAATAATGCTATATGCACCTGTCCACCAAACCGACCACCATCCTCCATATTTGTAATATGGGACACCATCCTTCTGAAACACGTAGGGATAAAAAAGTTAAAATCAGGTTGTTTATGAAGGTAGTAAGATTGGAAGGTCTAACCTCACTCGGCATCTACCATAGAAGAAAATTTAAACTTAGCTGAACAAGTCAGCCAAAACAGAAATTTATGCATTAATTATCCAGAACAAGAACAATTACCAAAATTCTCCAAATAAATTGCCTATTCTGCCTAAGTAAGGAGTAAATCATTCCAAGATTATATATTTTACTACAAATCCAGAATCAATTCAAATTTTACATTTGGATGGTTCTGCAATGTATCTTAAGCCTAGTGCTCCTCTCTCCACATACATGCCTGATCTCACCATGAGGATGCATGAACAGAAAAAAAATAAAAAATCACACAAGTATAGTCACCGCTCTTAAAGCCACTACTGGTTGTCAAGATGACTACCGTTGTTACAATTACAACACAGTTGAATGCAAAATGTAATATCTTTCTGAATCTCATCAACTAATTATATAAAAATTCCCAAGCACAGTGGAGCCAAAATTGGAAAGCAATATTATCTACCTTGCAGAATCACCGAATTTGACAAGGAATTTGACATAGGATAAAAATGTTTAGATTATTCCAAGCAAAATCCAAATAAATGATGTTAGATTAGGAGAAGTTTTGACCATTAGTCTTATCTATCCTACTTTTCTTTTTCTTTCCAAATACAGTTTGTTTCCACTATGTGCAATGCTATATTTCATATTTGGTATAAAAAGAATGCTCATTTTCATCCCAAGAAACTAAATTTTATAGAATTCAACTTAAGCAAAACAAATTGTGTCCATTGAAAATGAATTAGTTCAATTGCTCAAAATTAAATTGAATCAAGGAAGAAACAGGCAGCACCAGAAAATAAACTAGCTAGTAACTCTGCATCTTATGAACGTTAAACAAGTATACAAAGAGAGGAAACGAAGAAACCAACCTCACCATCCAGCCAATGAGTACAAGGTACGAATCCGACCATAGTAGAAGGTGCACTTTGCCACACAGAAAAAGCAAAATCCAAAGCCGAACACGGGACTATTACATCATCATCAACCGAGAGAATCGCATCAGTACTAAGGTCAGCAATGGGCTTAAATCTACTATTCAAATCATCCTCCTTGCTAATCTCCAATTTAAATTTGGGTTTAAGCGCCGTCTGTGACTTGGAGAAAACTACCCTTTTGAGATAAGTCTGCAAGTTCTCCGATGGCTCATCATTGGCAGTCCAAACCACATGTATTGCACCTGTTCCGGCGCAGGACGCGTAGTGAGGGACGGATTGCTTAAGAAGCGAATTCCCCTTCCAGGTGTTAATCAGTACTGTGTAACCTCCCCTGCACAAAAACAAAAACAAAATTTCCAAATTCATTAAACAGCAAAAATATAAATTTGAATAAATTGAAGGGACATTCTTCAAGGTGGAAAGAGTTACATTGAAGGAGAAGGGTCATCAGGGATCCAGCCCATGAAAGAGCTAATCCAGGAAGTCATAAAAACGGCAAAGCATAACGCACCGAAGCATAGCACAAGCTTAACTCTAGCTGCGACTAATAGCTGGCGAGCTCGACGGAGAATAGGGGAACCACGACCACTGAAAGAAGCTTTGCTGGCAGCTTTTTCCTTCGCCGGAGAATATAAGTCATCGACGATAACTTCACGGATCCCAATAATGGCGGACATTGATCGGCGAGATGATTATGAAGAACAGTGTGATCTTGAAATTTTGGTTTTTGGCATTAAAAATAATAATTATTTGAAGAAATAAAAAAATACAAATAGTGGGTTGCTGTGGGCTTGGGCCCAATAGCGAACGTGCTTTACTACTAGCTGTTGGGTGTTGCTAGATGTTACCTGCAGATTGTGCACATCCATTCTTAGCACAATTTTTTAGTAATAGACATGCCATCTGAAGTAAGAAAAAAATGCAGCAAATGCTTTCTTTCACATTACACCAAACCATTGTTCCATAATTTTAATAATAAAAAGACTAGCATGCTTGAAAAGATAAGGACACTTTTCTTTGAATGCATTTGCTCTATGTATGTTTTTTTTTTTTTTGTTCATGTACGGTTAAAACCTTTGTATGCATGCTGCTTCCTACACACTGTATTGACGTTGAACTGTCATTCCATCTCACCCCTGAAACTTGTTTTAAGCTCTCAGTTACCATCCTTTAGATCGACCACAATCACACTGATGTTGTCGCTGCTTCTTCGACCTATAGCAAGGCGGGTGAGCAATATGGCAGCCAATGTGGTTTGAGATGGATAAAATGGCACAATCCCTGCTTCGATCTGAAGCCTATGATATTCAGCAAGAACAGGAGGATCAGCCTCTCGTAGACACTCCAAAGCTACCTCACAAGCCAGCTGATTGGACAAAACATCCCATAAGCCATCGGTAGCAAGAATTATGCACTCATCTTCTGCGTCTCTTTTTATGAATGTAATCTCAGGCTCCGCCGTTACATATGGCTTTAAAAGTTTATCACCTGATTAAGAAGGTTCAACAAGATGTCAAGCAAGCATCACAACATCTTTCTATAGATGATATACATACACACTATTACAGAAAATAATTTCCAACCAAATAAAAGTTGAACTGGAGTATATGAGGCAACAGTATGCATTTAAAACATCAAACTGTCACATAATGATATAGCAAAAATTCTACAACAATCGTGTGTTTTATCTTTAAGACTATAACTTACTCCAGCTGCAGAAGGATCCAGTTTCCTTTTGTCCAGAAAAAGAGAGCTAAACTTACCACATTATGAATAAGTGATGCATTACCAGAAATTAAATGGAAGAAATGACATTGTCAATTTTGCCCACATAACAGGAAAATTTCATAGCCTAAACAGATTTATAAATGGAAGCGTACATATACCTGCATATAAACTTACCAGAATACTGCATATGACTATTGAGATATCATTTAAGGGATAAAAAAACCTGATAATAAATATTTAAACTTTCCATGTTAGCACATCATGGCTGTTACAATGGAAAGATTCAGCACCCCACTAGACCATTCCATGGTCATATTAGAACAAAGCCAAAATTTCAAACAAGAACCGACAAGCTCATTATTTTTGTAGTAGCTGGTTGTAACTGAGTTTCTTGCCCATGCATGATAACTTCAGTGGCACCATTAATGATAAAGCGCTCAAATAATATATGCTACGAACATAAAAAGAACTAGAAGAAATTGGCTTGGATCAAGTATACATGTATAAGCCTTTAGATTGCAAGTAACCAGATTGATTTTTCTAGATTTACAGTATACTTCCATTATCTGTGCCAAGTCAAAAAGTCTCTTTCCAAAGTCAATAAATGCAGAAATTCAAACAGTAATTATTTTGACCATCTTCACATAGCTACAACAATGTCAGGAGTTCTGAAAAAAAAAAAAAACGTAAGAAGTTCATATACATTTTCTATAACTAATTTTTTGAAAAGCGTGATCAAGTGAGAAGATATAATGCAAACAAGAAGCAAATTGTTTAAAATGCATGTGCACATGCAAACTTTGTCGATAGGTATAATTGCTGACGGATGAGAGAGAGAGAGAGAGAGAGCATGAACAAGGGGTAGAAGAAACTAAATGGAAGTGAGATAAAAAAAGCACGAGGAAAGAAAACAAGAGTCTACTCTGGCTCAATCTAATCCACGTTAGCGAAACTTAATCTAGATTTCTTTCTTCAAGTTGAAATGCTACATGCCAATTATACGTGACTTGTATACTTTTATTATGCCTAATGCCTATATATGACATAAGCCATTTCCATAGCAAAACCATGCGCAAGGCTTACCTAAACTTTGAAAATAGGACACATTCCGTTGCATAACTTGTTTAGTTCCAAAGCAAAGGCATTATCTCCAATAAATTGAAACATTTGAATTATAGCACAATCATCAAGGCTTCCTCTTTTGCATAACAACTGCATCTAAACCTATTTGAATCATTCGATTAAAGATAGTGTTGTTAGGATTACACATAAATTTGTTCAACCTTTGACAAGGATTATAGTAGCTAGTTCCTAGCTAAAACTTTATTCAACAAGAGGAGCAACATAACTAAAAGAATTTTTAGCAATATCTCAACGAACCATAAAATGCATGTTGATGACTTCCCGTTGTACAATAATATATAGCACCTCATTAAATTACAAGCAATAGTATACTCTTTCTTATCCTTACTTGTAATAATAATAAGATCTAAAATCTTATTGGACATAAATCAATAATAAACACCCATTATCTCAAGTGACAACTTAACATTGAATATTACGTCATGAATAGTATTCATTTTGTCTCGCAACACAACACCAGCCTCTATATATTGTAGACGCATGATAGACTCTAATTGTTTCCATGAGAATCACCATGCTTCTGACAAATCATTAGAGATCAATTGTAGTTTAACAAATACATACACTAAAATTCCTCCACTGCAAGCTCTCATGATGAGTTCTCCCCTTTCATCCTACCAACATCCTATTTTCCATCTCAAAAAAGAATCCTTTGTTCCATCATTTATTTAAAACTTGTTATTTATTTAAAATAATTCATTTTATATATGAGGTTCAATTAAACATGATGTGTTCCATCAAAACATAATTTTATACAAGACCTTAAATTGAAAGCATTCTCCAACCATTTTGTTTTAGTAGTTGCATTCTCCTATAAATAATGGTAGTCGAGTTACTAAATCATCACTCTAGGAATGAGGATATGCACGCTTACTGAGAAAACATCTATAATATAACATGCTCATTCTAAATTCTTGCACGTAAAACTTTTTCAAAAATAAATTTGAATATATAGAATGCATTGAAGAAAAATTTCCTCAAAACAATGTTTTTGCTATTACTAAAATAACTCATTGACTAATCAAAATTGCTTTGAATATTTGTCCAAAACCAAGGAAAAAAATCTATTTGAAAATTTTTATCTTGAAAATTTAAATTGGAAAAAAATATATTTTATTTAAAGACTTAAAATAAACTATAATAGAATGCTATTGAGATAATATAAGATCAAGCCTAAATAAGAGTTATATAACAAATTTGAGAACTTATTATAATTTACTATGGAACAATGCATAATGCTTGATATTTTCCAAAAAGGAACCCTTAGGATTAAGAACCAAAACAATAATTTCACCTCAACTCTAGTCAAGTTGTCCAATTTCACCCTAAAATTAAATGTCAATTTCACCAATTCTCTAATTTGTATTCTACTACAAACGAATTTCAAAACGTTGATGAAATTAAAGAACCTTTGCAAAATACAAGCCCCCATTGTGGTCAAATCTAACCCAAGTTACACCCCTTAAATTGCACCATTCATGAGTGAGATGATGGAGATGGAGGGAGGGTGCAATGGAGCAGTTGAGATATCTAACAAAAATGGACTAGATTTGGCTGTAATAGGACCACAATTTGAAAGTTTCTTTCAATTTCGTCCTAATTTTAGAAAGGGGCTCAATTGCTAAAAATTTAGCGAGATGAAATTGATACTAATTAATTTTGGGTTAAAATTGAAGAATTCAACAAAAATTGAGTGACTAAACTACGATTTAGCTTGCCGCTAACTTAATCAATGTCTTTATAAACAAGGAGAATTCATGGAATGTGAATATATTGCAAGTTAAATGAACCAATAATTTGAATGGATGAGAAGATTGAGCCTTTCTCAATGTTGGTTCCTTATCAATTCTCTTTTGAAAGAAAACAAATCGATTAGATTGAGTTATGCCTTGGATGATCCACAAATAAGGATTTGCAAAACACATTGAATTATCCAAACTACCAAGAAAGCTGATAGCCTAGCATAAATGATGCAATAATTGAGGATTTGCAATCCATAATTAAGTTGATATCCCATTGCGAATACCTCCTTACATAGCCTTATGATAGCAATCAATTAAAAATACAAGCTATATGGTGGATCCATGCCGAAAAACCTCTAGATGTATCTTTCATACGCTTAAGGATGACAAGAAGACAAATGATGTTGAAGATAAAAGTAGGAATACTTTCGAAATCAACAGTTGGAATTAACTAGTTGAGCCATTCTTAAAGGAGAATAGTGTAGAAAAAAAGAGAATGAACTGCCTACAATACGAGAGGGATTGGGCAAAGAAATTTATTCAAAATACATTGGAAATGCTAGGTTTTAATAGCAACCCTTGTAGAGATCTTCTCGAACTTTTAAAAGGAAAATCAAGTTGTTACATAAAGAATTTGGCGATTTGCAATCTTGAGAATCTTATTACAAATCACGAATATAGAATTGTCCAATTTCTTCACAAGAATCTTGAATAAATAAGAAATTGAAAAACCTTCCTAATTAGCTTAGATGTTGTAGCGCCATTCTTCTTAGGTCGGAAGGGACTCAACTTTGATGAGTAACATTAACATATTACTCATACAAGTTCACATCAACCAATATTAACTCTTCTTCAAAAACTCGCGTGCTTTTATTTGCTAATCTTAAGCTTGCATATCGCGCACGTTGTTGCTCAACTCTCTTTCCCATTAAAGCACCCTGCCCCTAAACTTAAGCTTACAAACAATGCCATCAACTCAACTATAGGTTTTTATTCAAATTAATTCCCTAGGGTAACTTCCAATCCAGCTAATCTTTTCGATGCAATTTTCCATGAAAATCGATCAGTTCAATCTTCACTCTTCCACCATTCAAATAATCAAGACCATGTAGCAACTGCTTTCCCAATCCACCTCTTACAACATAGTTCGCAAGTCCATCTTCGCAAAAATGGTTCACATCCTCGACTTTCTCTTCAATCTCGAGATTAGTTGGAAACTGGTGCTGGCCATGGTTGTTTTCCAAACTCTCCAGTCAAGCTCCCACAGGTTATTCACATTGGAAGGCATGCATAGTCCGAGCCAAATCTTCAATCATTCTCAAAATGTTAACCAACTTTATTTGTGGGAGTTTGTCGTCACCACTTCGACCTCTATCTCTACCTTTACCATTAGGTTTAGAATATGGGAAAAAAATCCTAGATAAGCAACTTCTAGGATTTTTGTTATTTAACAACACAAGTGGCCAAAAACTTTAAAGTGGATCAAGTTGAGTGTATGATCCAATAGCAAACTATTAGAGAAGCAACTTCTATGACGTTCATCCTACACAATCAATTGGATTATATTTTATAGATCCATAACCATAAATTTGAAAAGGTAAGACTCCACCTAATTTGCAAAAACCTACTGTCCTAGAATAAACAAGCATTTGCTCAATGTTGGGATCATAAATTACCAATCAATGAACTGAGTAATTTCGTTAGTATCCTAAGAGATAAAGTAGCATCTCTAGTTTCAACATCCATGTAGTTTATAAACTCAAACGTGGGGAGAAAAAAGTATTGTGCCAATGAAGAAGTAACAAAGTCTGAAATGGTTATAAATAGACTGCACTCATATCGAATGGGAAAAATGATTCACATAGTTAGCAAATATCATAAACTATAAGAATTAATAATAAGAAGGAATATGTATAGCATTAATTGCATAATCTAGCATAAGAAAAGACAGAATATTTTTAGGCTGAATAAGGTAGCAAATCACATTCTTTGCTATCTTCGCAAAACATATACTATTAGTAACAGTGAATATTTTAAAGCAGAATGTTCTTCCCAACTATGCCTAAACATTACCATAACTAATTGACAAGATAAATGTTGATGCACATCAGCAAAAAGGAGAAATTTTCATCATATAATGCTCTTTAGCGTGAGACACCAAAGATGAATGCATCTACCATAGAAAGAACAAAGAGAAAGTAGATTTAATTAAGAACATAGATTACCCAATTACTTTTAACCTTGTTATTCTTGTGCGTTATTCATCAAACTTTAACAGGAAAGTTAAGGTGTAAATCTTAATAAGAGAATTAGGTTTATATCTCAAAACATGCATAAAATTTGATTCAAATCATGTTCAATAGAAAAACCACACAAAATTAACAGTTATAACGCTGGATAAAAGAGAAAAGTGGTTCAGTTAAACCTAGAACAGATTACCAATAGCTCGGGACATAGCAAGAATTCCATCAACTCGAGCCGTATCTACAAAGATGATACGGCCACCAGCAGCTTTGATCCTTGCGTACTCATCTGCTCTATCCGGCTGCAAGCAACAAGGAAGGAAAACTTGTATTAATGAACATAAATTTCCAGGAAAATACAAAGGAACTCGTCTAACCGGCGATGATTTTCTACCTGTACGAAAAGGAGAATTCAGGGGAAAAAATAAGTTCAAGAGGTAAGCCATGCAATTGCTAGCGGAAACCAAGAAGAAAATTATGAAAAATTAA